>PVKM010015634.1:0-20821 GCA_004027735.1 Carollia perspicillata
TGAGCATCTTTTCATGTGTCTCTGAATCCTCTGTATGTCCTCCTTGGAGAAATGCCTGTCCAAGTCCTTTGCCCATTTTTTAATTGGGTTGCTTGTCTTCTTGGAGTGGAGTCGTGTAAGTTCTTTGTATATTTTGGAGATTAAACCCTTGTCTGAGGTATCATTGGCAAATATGTTTTCCCATATAGCTGGGTCTCTTATTATTTTAATGCTGTTTTCTTTAGCTGTGCAGAAGCTTTTTATTTTGATGAGATCCCATTTGTTTATTCTGTCCTTTATATCCCTTGCTCTGGATTGTGACTTTTTATACGGTTCTATTTGTGAAAATTTGTAGAACTGCAACCCAAGACAAGTGAATTTTACTGTATGTAAATCAGAAAATGAAAGAAATCGCTAGCACACCATTGATACATGATAGGGTTAATATAACATTCATGACACTGCATGAAGTATGGAAAAGATTTATATAATCTTAACTATTTTGAAGTTATTTTCCACTTCATTCCATATTTAAACTTCTAGGAAGCCAAAAATGGAATAAACAACGAAGCAATCTCTTTGTGTACATACAAAAGGTTAAAAAAAAAAAAAAGAATGTTGTACCTCACATGCCGGGCAGATGTTTTCAAGGGTCAGCTTACAACAAAGGGCCTTGATGAAAAATTGAGGTATAAAAGTAGGGGTCTGCACACGAAAGAGAGACACATTGATTCCAGAAAGGTTCAACTGTTGCAAAAAGAAGCCAAGTGAATGTGATGGACTGATGAAAACGAGAACAAAGAATCTGACATGTCCTGGAAGCTCTGGGTTTTGAGTGTTCAGGTGGGATTTGGAATGCCCTGTCTGGCAGAGTCACATCTTGTCCTGAGGGCATCCTCGCCTGTGCTCTGAGATGTGCATGAGGTGGCCGGGCTGGGACCGTGGTCATCAGGCAGACGGTGCTCATTCCTGTGACTCTAAGGAGAGTTTCCCCTAAACCCACCACCTCTCGTTCAGAGGACAGAAAGTACACGGTGGATGTTTAATTGCAGTGAGTTCCCACCAGCTGACCAAGCTGTACTTCCTCGCACTGCTTAATTCTGCTTTTGAAGTTTTATCATCACTCTGCATCCTCTTATACACTTATGGCTCTTATCAGTGTTTATACACAAATGTATTTTCCAAAGGCTGTGGTTTGAGAAAGCTGTGCCTATCCCTAGGTCACAGAGATAGTGTCTTAGGTTTTTCTATAAAGATATTCTCACATTTTTCTAGAAAGATACTCTCTTATGTTTTTCTTTGATCCATCTTTATTTTTCTAGTACAGTTTTGTTTTGTTAAGATATAATTCACATTACCATAGAATTCACCCTTTTAAAGTGTACAGTTCAGTGGTTTTTACTACATTCACAAAGCTGCACAATCATCACCATTATCTAATTTTTACCACCTCCCCCACCAAACCCTGTGTCCATCAGTGTTCCCCACTCCTCCCAGGCCCTGGCAACCACTGATCTACTTTGAGTCTCTGTAGATTTGCCTCTTCTAGACATTTCATATGGATGGAATAATACAGTGTGTGGCCTTTTGTGACTGTCTTCATTGATGTAGCATCATGTTTTCAAGGTTTATTCATGTTGTAGCACGTGTCAGTACCTCATTCCTTTTTATTGTGGAATATTTCTTATATTGCTGTGTATTACTGAAAATCTATCACATTTTTTAAAAATCCATTCACAAATTAATGGGCAATGGGTGTTTCCACTTTTCAGACTGTTATAAATAATGCTACTGTGAATATATGGGTTTTTTTTAAGTCTTTTTAAATTATTTGTTATTTTTTAAGTCCTTGCGTGAGGATACATGTATTGATTTGAGAGCGAGAGAGAGAGGGAGGGGGAAGGGGGAAAGACAGAGAGACAGAGAGCGAGCGAGAGAAACACTGATTTGAGAGAGAAACATGGATTGGCTGCCTTGCACACGCACCTCAACTGGGGACTGAACCCACAACCTAGGCATGTGCCCTGACGGGGAATTGAACCTTGAGACTTTCAGGTGTACAGGACGACGCTCCAACCAACTGAGCCACACCAGCCATGGCTCAAATATAAGTTTTTATGTAGGCATGTTTTTATTTCTCTTGAATATATACCCAGGAGTGGTATTTCTGCATATATGCTGACTCTATATGTGGTAACTCTTTCTGAGGAACTGCCCAACTGTTTCCAAAGCAGCTACACCCTGTTCCATTCCCACCAGCAGTGTATGTGGGTTCCAATTTCTCCACATCTTCTCCAGTACTTGTCATTGTCTGTCTTTTCTGTTCTAGCCATCCTAATGAGTGTGAGGTGGTAGCTCCTTGTGGCTTTGATTTGCATTCCCTTGATGACTAATGATATTAAACTATTTTTCATGTGCCTATTGGCCATTTGTATATCTTCTTTGGAGAAATATCTATTCATATCCTTTCCCTATATTTTAATTGTTTTCTTTTTGCTATTGTGTTATAATGTGATCTATCTTCAATTAATTTTTGTATATATTGTTAAACAAGGGTTGGTCAAGGCTCTTTTCCCCATCCCTGTAGATATCCAATTACTCAAGAACCATTTGTTGCAAAACCTTATTTCATCTTTGCTGAGTATTGCATGATCACTTAAATATGGTTCTTTTTTAAAAAAATATTTCATTTATTTATTTTTAGAGAGCGGGGAAGGGAAGGAGAAAGAGTGGGAGGGAAACATCAATGTGTGGTTGCCTCTCATGTGTCCCCCACTGGGGACCTGGCCTGCAACCCAGGCATGTGCCCTGACTGGGAATCGAACCAGTGACCCTTTGCTTCACAGGCCTGTGCTCAATCCACTGAGCTACACGAGCCAGGGCATATATGGTTCTTTAAGTAGGCTCCTATTCCAGTACCTTGCTGTCTTGATAGTTTTATAGTAGGTCTTTTGAGTTGTGTAGTATAATTCTCTGAACTTTGTTATTCTGTCTGCAAATTGTTTGCAGTGCTAGGATAACCTTGATCATCGTGATGGTGGTAGGCGAAATAAAGTCCCCTTTCCTTCCCTAAAGCTGTTCCTGTCCTAAAGCCCCGAACCTGTGAATATTTGTTATATGTTATATTATATTTTGATGGTGATCGTGATTTTTGATGTTACTGTCATGATTGTTTTGAGACACCACACATAAAAGATGGTGAACTTAATCAGTAAGTATTGCGTATGTTCTGACTGCACCACCAGTCAGCTCTTCTCCCTTCTCTCCCTCTCCCCTCGGCCTCCCTATTCCCTGAGACAAAACACTATTGAAATTAGGACAATTAATTACCCTACAAGTGGCCTTTAAGTGTTCACGTGAAAAGAAGAGTCTCACATCTTTTACTTTTAATCCAACACTAGATGTCATTGAGCTGAGTTAGGAAGGCATGTCCAAAGCCAAGGTAAGCCGAAAAGCCAGGCCTCTTGCACCAAACAGTGAGCTAGGTTGTGAATGCAAAGGAAAAGTTTTTGAAGGAAATTAAAGGTGCTACTCCAGTGAAAATACTGATGAAAAGAAAGCAAAACAGCCTTATCGCTGATACAGAGAAAGTTTAATGACCTGGATGGAAGATCAGACCAGTGACAACATTCCCTTAAACCGAAGCCTAATACAGAGTCAGGCACTAACTCTCTTCAATTCTGTGAAGGCCGAGAGAGCGGAGGAACCTGCAGAAGGGAAGACCGAAGCTAGCGGAGGGTGTGTTCATGAGCTTTAAGGAAAAAAGCTGTCTCCACAACATGCAAATGCAAGATGGAGCAGCAAGTGCTGATGTAGAAGCTGCAGCAAATTATCTGGAAGATCTACCTAAGATAATTAATGAGGGTGGCTACTAAACAACAGATGAGCAATGTAGATGAATCACCTTCTATTGGAAGATGCCCGAGGACTTTCACAGCCAGAGAGAAGAAGTCAGTGCCTGGCTTCAAAGCTTCAAAGGACCGGCTGACTCTCTTGTTAGCAGCCAGTGCAGCTGTGAGTTTAAGTGTAGCCAGTGCTTATCTACCATTCTGAAAGTCCTAGGGCCCTGAAGAATTATGCCAAATCTACCCTGCATGTGCTCCGTAACTGGAACAGCAAAGCCTGGATAACAGCACATCTGTTCACTGAACATTTTAAGTACACCATTGAGACTTGTTGCTCAGAAAAAGGAGTCCTTTCAAAATGTCACTGCTCACTGACAACACACCTAGCCACCATGAGCTCCAGTGGAAGATGTACAAGGAGATTAACGTTGCTTTCGTGCCTGCTAACACAACATCCATTCTGCAGCCCATGCATCAAAGGGTAATTTCAACTTTCAAGCCTTATTATTTAAGAAATGCATTTTGCAAGGCTAGATCCATCATAGATAGTGATTCTTCTGATGGTTCTGGGCAAAGTAAATTGAAAACCTTCTAGAAAGTAGTTGCCATTCTAGATGCCTCTATGGGAAAAGGGCAAAATATCAATATTAACAAGAGTTTGGAAGAAGCTGATTCCACCCCTCATGGTTGACTCTGAGGGGTTCAAGACTTCAGTGGAGGAAGCAACTGCAGATGTGGTGGGAATAACAAGAGATCTGGAATCAGAAGCAGAGCCTAAAGGTGTGATGGAACTACCCCAGTCTCATGATTTCACAGGTGAGGAGCTGCTTCTTATGAGTGAGCAAAGAAAGTGGTTTCTTGAGCTAGTATCTACTCCTGGTGAAGACTGTTGAATGACCACAAAGGATGATAAAGCAACTGCAGGAGTTGAGAGGTTTGACTTGAATTTTGAAAGATCTCCTGTGTGTAAAACGCTATCAAACAGCATCCTGTGCTGCAGAGAAGTCGCTTCTGAAAGGAAGAGGCGGCTGATGAGGCAGACTGCGTTGTCTCGTTTTAAGAGACTGCCACAGTCACCCCAGCTCTCGGCCACCACCGCCCTGATCAGCAGCTGTCAGCGTTGTAGTGAGACCTGCTAGTGGCCAGAGGTGATTATTCACTGTAGATGGTTAGCACTTTTTAGCAACAAAGTATTTTAAATTAAGATTTGTGCATTGTTTTCTTAGTCCTAATGCTGTTGCACACTTAATAGACAGTATAATGTAAGCATAATTTTTATATGCACTGAGAATCCAAAAATTTCATATGACTTGCTGTATTGCAATATTTGCTTTGTTGGTGGTTGTTTGGACCAGAACCTGCAGTGAGGTGTTCCTGTAGCTGCTTTTATATAAGAAGGTAAAAATCTGTGAATGAGTCCACAAGTGAGGTACATATTACCACATCAACAATAAACACAGTCACAACAATAAAAATGGGTTCAGCTTCTGTTCTACCTGCAAAGAAACCTCAGTTATTATATCCATCAAACGTAGAACATCCAGCCATAATGCTCACACACATTGATCACAGACTTCAGTCCACAAACTGAGGCATCCAAGATGTGTAACTTGCTTCTTTTCCTCCTGTAACTGGACTCAGTACTGCGGGGGTCCCAGTTCTGCTGGGTGGGGGAAGCCTGGTTGCAGTCCATTCAGGTCATCTCGTGTCAAGGCCTCTTCGTTTCATCCCAAAGCACTGGAGCTGAGGGGAGCACATGGCCCGTAGTCATCATCCTACTCCCTCTTCTGTCACCCATGTAGGCCTTGCTGCAGCCTCCTTGGCTGCAGAGACTTGGACCATCTTTTGCCACATCCAAGGAAAACCATTCATCAATGGGACTGCCACCTCTTCCACACTGTGGTGTGAGGGCCACTGGGCCTGCAGTCATTGTCATCTGCTGCTGCCATACCACACGGGCACAGGGACATGCAGGGAGCCTTGCTGTCCCTGAGGGGATGAAGCACAGGTTATTTCCACCCTGGCATCCCCATATCCATCATTCCCTCCAGCCTGGGATACAGTCCTAGGGACAGGGCCTGGGTGCCTTAGGGTCACAACCTGTCTTCTTACTCTGTGCAGCCCTCTCTCTTCTGGTTCTGAATGTTTGTTTAAGCTAAACCTATTAGCTCAATGGTCTGCTGACGTCCCTTCCCTGAGGCCATACCCCCATTGTCCTAACGTCACAGGTGACCTGGAATTACCAGGAATGAGAAAAGCCCTGACTTGCCCTTTCAAAACACCATTCCAGTGGAGCTATAAAACACAGAGGGCAGGTTGCTTGACCTGTAAATAATTATCTGTTTTTAGTGTACAGGCTTAACTCTATGCCAGGACAGTAAAAGCTTTGTGTGCTTGTAGCTGCGACCTCTGCTAGAAGACGACAGGTGAAGGTGGTCACATTTTATCGATGTAAATGGTATCAAGGTCATAAATACTGACTCTAAACCTTTTTCTAGGTCTAAGCAAACTATCCTTAACTATACCACTAGCCTCTTACTGCCTTAATGATACAGGGGCATCATTTGAATTTTTTAGTGATTGTATTAATGCTTCATTCAGTGGTGTTCCTGATATACATCAGTGTAGGTCACCTGATGTTGGAAAAACAGGTACATACATTTTCAGTTTGTGGTCTACTTTTAAATTTTATGTTTTCTTATTCATATACTTTTTCCCTTACTCTTAGGACGGTGTGTACAGAGACCACGTCCAGCAGTGTGTCTTTCTGATTTGCAGATTCTAGCCTGCTGTACAACGAGGAAGCCAGCCACCACACATTTTATTAGAACCTTGTCTGAGACCAAGTGGGCCCCACGTCAGGATCTAATTGCAGAGACTGGGTGATGCCTGTTGCGGTCAAGGACATTTGCTTTGATTTGTTTGACCATTTGGTCTTGTTTTTATATCCTGGGTCATGGCCGTTTAGGAGACATGGTTTCCTGGATACAGGACCTCCCTCTCCGCATTGTGGAGATGCCTCCATTTAACCTCTGGTCTCTTGTTAGGCAGAGACCAGGCTGTTCCCCCTTGTTCTCTTCTTCCCAAGTGCCTCCACTCCCAAGAGCCTGCACTGTCTTCCCCTGTGGGGATGTCCGGGGCCACCACATCTCTTCAAATCTCACCGTGCACCCTGATCTAGAAGGGGGACTGCCTCCCCATGTGGTCGGGGGGACCCAGAGCCCACAGACTCGGTTCGATTTACTTCAGCTTTGGAACAAATGTGATCGGGGATCCAGAGCAAATCTTTTTTTCTACCTTTGTTAACTACGCATTCAGTGTTTAAATTCTTATAACAAACTTCTTAATATTTAGGTGTATTGAGTTATCTTTGCCTTTGCCGTTAAACGTTACCCTGTCGCTCTTCAAAGAGGATTGCGCTGATCAATGTCCTCGAGAGGGTTTTCATCTCTCCCACTGTCGTTGGACACCCAGACACCCGGAGAGCCTTTGCCACTGAGCAAACATCGGGGTGGGCCCCCGGGAAACAAACTGCCTGTGTACTCAGTTTGGTTTATTGATTTTTCTGAGTAACCCTAAAAGGTTATCCTACTGTAAAGTGGAAATCCAATAAAATGTTTCTGCTTTAAGGGTAAATTCAAAACATTTAACTTGCATATTTGGAAACATAAGGGTACATTAAAGTAATTGTTGTTCGCCCGAATAGAATCCATGAGCTTTCGCTAGTTTAATTCTCTGAAAAATCAATGAACTCAATGCCCATCTTTCTCACCATCCAAATCTTAGTATCCTTGTTAGTTATGCTTGTTCGTATGCTTCTGTCTCCTGATGGTATTTTCACTTCTCTCCTGCCATCCTTTATCCGGACAGACTCTAAAGTGCCTCTGTGATACCTTTCCATCTATCACTTCTTGATTGACATTCCTGACAGCTGAACAGCTGTCTGGTAAAAACTCCCTGGCCACCTTAACGGGGTTTGAGATCTGGAAAGGGAGCCAAATTGTGACTAAACAATGATACTCCCTCAGGGTATCGAATAATTTTACTTTGTTCTGAAATTCATAACTTTATCAGTAAAAAAAATTAGACATTCTTTCAAGATCAAATTGGGCTTTAATTGTAAAAAAGGACAAACATACATGTGTTTTTGCTGGTCCTAAATACTCCAGACACGGGGCTCCTGTGGTACTTGTTGTGGGTTCTAGAATATCAGATGAAACCCAGCATTGCCCCTGTCTCCTAAGGGAGAGTAGCTCACGACACTCTCTGTTTACCGTACAGCTTTCATTGCAGGATCTCCACGATCAGTGACTACCTATGCTTCGAAGTGGAGAAAAAAGTTCCGTTGTTTGCCTACTGATACATAGTAAATTAGGACAGTTTTCCAGTTCCTGCTTCTATTTTTACTTTTAGAGACCAAATGTTTTCAGATGTTGGACAGATTTTTGAGTCTTTTTATCCCTAATAAATGTTATAGGAAAGCTAAAACCTCATTGGTATCTCACTATAACCAAGGGCATTAGCCCCATTAAAACGAGGAAATCTTTTACTACAACCGTACGTAATCTTTCTCTTTTTAATCTCCATTCATTCCTGATTTTTCCCTTTCCCTGCATTCATCTTCCTTGTCTTCAGCTCTGTTGGTGGCTAGGTCAGTTACTGGGGGCCAGGCTGCCAACCTCACTCCACCAGAGCCCCCAGGCCCGCACGGCAGGAACACTCCCCACCCTGGTGCCTCGATCGGGATGTAAAGCCTGATTAGTGTCAGACTGGGCATTGGGGTCAGAGCATTTATCTGCCCCAAATGCTGCAAACCATTTGAAGCCTCTTCAGATATTCAAATGAATGTCTGAATACAGATTCTGTTTTTGACATTTAATTTGAGTCACAGGCTCTGGCTTTTGAACGCATTCGTTGATAACTGATGTATTTTATGTAAACTCATGGAAACAGAAGGGAGTCGCCCTGGCTGTGTTCCAAGAATAACAACAAAACCCCTCACAATTCATTTCTTGACTCTCAAGAAATTACCTACAGAGAAGAGAATGCTACCAAGGAGGGCTCTACGCTTAGAATACGTACCCTGTGAAGCCTGGGGCTTTAGAGTGGGGCCGTGATACCTACCTGCATCTGGTATGTGTTTCACAAACGCCCAGATAGGCTCCCGTTTTGCTCTGCACACTTGGATGCTGCTGCTGGTGGTGTTATCACTAGTGAAAACGGCTAACATTTGTTGAACACTACTCCTGTGCCAGGCACTACACTGGAGTAACTTTCCCAAATTCACAGCACTGATTTTATTTTTTTAATCCTCACCCAAGGATATTTTTCATTGCTTTTAGAGACGGGGGAGGGGGAGAGAGTGAAACATCCATGCGAGAGAGAAACATGGATCCGTTGCCTTCTCCTGTGCACTCTGACCAGGGACTGAGCCCATAACCTGACTGGGAATTGAACTCTTGACCCTTCGGTTTGTAGGACAGTGCTCCAACCTACTGAGCCACACTGGTCAGGCCCCAAACTCACAGCATTTAACTCCTAACCCTTGCATACATGTCAGCGAAATTAGAAATGTGGCAGTTGATATACTAGACAAAAATAATGGAAGTCATAAAACAGCTAGAAATTTTCTTTTTTATATGTAGTCATTTAGCTTAAGTTTTCCTTAAGTTCTAATAACAAAGTGTTCTTGAAGTATAGTTTATTTAACATTTTTAATTAAGAAGAAGCCTTGACACAGAATATCCCGTCAACTAATGTATAATTGAACAAGGCCCCGAGCCTCCTGTCCCCGTGCTGGGCACCTGTCTCTGATGGTGGTTGGCTCTGTCCTGTCATTCTGGTGGCAGCTCCTCCAAGAGGCCCAGTTACCCTCTACCATGAATGGGGAGATCTTGCCTCTTTTCCTACCCATGCCATGAGAGAGGGAGCCCTGCCTGTCTTGTTTGCTGCCAGCTAGCGTGGTCCCTGGTATATAGCAGGTGTTCCAGAAAGATTTGTTAGAGGGGTGAGTGAGAATTCTCTTCCAGGCCAGGACTGGTGCTTCCTCAAATGCTCTCGAGCAACCCCTTTGACTTCGTTGCAACTGACCAGGTGCCAAATTGGACAGACAATTCTGGTATTTGCTTAAATTCTCACAGGGTTACAAGAGCTCCTCACTTGCCATTGTCCTATAAAATAAGGAGCATCTGTGTGCAGACCGGCTTCCTAAAAGTCAAGGTCACGAAGTGGCTGGGTGAAAAGCTCAGTAAAAACTGTGCAGTAATCAGTTGATTTTTAGAGTCTTCAGTCTTTATTTGTAGAGACCTTTTCTCCATCCATTTATTTGTTCCTCTGAAATTTTTGAGCTCTCTCTTTGGCAACCTGTGCTAGGTCCTGGGAATGCATTGTTCTTGCCCTTGAGAGGCAGAGGTAGAGTGGAAGACAAACTGGTGAACACCTGATTAATACACAGAGATAAGTGTGATAAGTGTAAATAAGGTAAGATACCAAGATAAGTGGGATAGGTAAGAGTGTATGTAGAAAGTGCAGTGGAAGTGCAGAGGAGAGAGAAAGACTGGGGGAGTAAGTGAAAAGTTCACCTCGGATGTGACATTTAACCTGGGACTCAAAATTTACATGTGGCAGGAAAGAAGGGGAACAGCGTATTAGGCAAAGGACTGAACATGTACAAGGACCGAATCCACATGAGCCTTCTGTAACAACAGGGAGACGTTAGTTCTGTGTTAAGCACAGGACTCTTTTTATGGGGAAGGACAGGAGTTGATGCTGTAAAAGTAGGTTGGTCAAATGTGGAGGATTCTCTGTGTTGGGCAGAAGTTTGAACTTTTCCCTGCTTGGAAAGCAATCAGAGGTCTTTCCGCACAGGCGTGCCTCTGACAGCAACCTGCAGTAGTCTGTAAGTTACCTCCGGAGGCCAGGTGAGGAGGGGAGTGTCAGACGCGTGGCAGTGGTCTGGATTAGAAACCCATTGGAAAGGTATACTTAGCAGAGATGAATGCACATTAAATCAGGAGTGGTTGAATGTAGATCAACAGGGAAAGGGAACATCAGGCTGTAAATCGAGTATCTGGGTATTTTCTCCAAAATCTTTTCATGGGAGAAGATTGAATTAACCTAACCCTTTACACGAACTACTAAGACACATGTTAACTCTCCAGTTTACATTTTAGTCATTTAAAAAAATTAGTCTAAAAGAAGCAACCATCATCAACAGGTTCCTCTTTTTTGGACAAAGAGGCTTCTTGGCATTCAAAATCATGTCCGCTCATCTGTCACACTCACACTGGGAGCCTCCCATTCAGAAGGAAGGCCAGGCCCTGGTGCAGGGTTGCTGGAGTCCATGATCCCCAAGTCAGAGTGAAGAGGATGCCTTGGGTGAGCCTGGGTTAAAAGATCCCCGGGGGCAACGGGAAGGAGATGTATGTTGATGGCTCAGGGCAACCTGCCACAGCCAAGCCACAACGTCACGTTGCCTGGGAGTAGTCCGGAAAACTAACGTTGTCACGGTTCGGTCTCCATTTGTATCAGCTGGATATGGATGAGGCTTCATTGTCATATACTTAATGGTTTTGCCCAGGTCTTTGGCTAACCGATGTTTTTCCATGACTTTTTGACAGTTATTTTTATTCAATAATGAATTATAAAGTGAGATTTACCATCTGTAAATGACAACATTTGTTTTATTTTGACATTTCTTTTCTGGACAGCAAAGATTTTATAATTAGCTATTCCCTCTGCCAAAAACATCACTGAAAAACCATTTCCCTGAAAAAAAAAAAGTTTCATAGTTTCCTTTACTCTTTGGAGTCATCTTATTTGGATTTGGAAGTTTTTTCATAAGTCAGTCAGGAAATGAAACAAGAAAAATTTCTTTTGAAAATTAATTCTTAACAAGAACAAAAATTAACTTCTGTCCCCCCCCAAATTAAGAAGGAAATGAAAATAAACATATTTGAAATGATGGTGGTTCCATTATCTTTTAAAATGTTTTTATTGAGGTAAAGTTGGTATATAACATATATAAGTTGGTACATGTTATATAAAACTGGCACATAACATTATGTAAGTTTTGTTGTAATTCAACATCTGTATGCACTGCAGAGTGATCACCACCAAAGAGTAGTTACCATTTTATGCAATACAATTGAGCCCTTTTAATTTATGGCAGATTTAAGTGAGCATTATAGGAAGACCCCCTTTTCCACCTTTTTTCAAATGAGCTTACTTGATTCTTGCTGTTAGTCTGATCAGTCTCGTGTCCGACTTCTGAGACACTGGGGAGACTGTGCTGGAACTGATGAGCAGCAGACCCTGCTGCTCGAAGGCCCAGTCTGCAGTGGATTCTGCTCCTTTCCTGGTTAAGTGGAGATACGAACCCCACCTCCTTCCTGAAAAGTTGAATTGCCCTCTCCACGTAGCCACATCTGCAGCTGGCTCTGTGACGGGGGAGTCCCACAGAAAAAGTTGCAGGTGTGTCAGTTACCAGCGCTTTCTCTCTCGAGTGCTGTCAGGAAAAAGGGGAGGAAGCCACGTTGATAGCTGACAATAGAATGGCTCATCATCGCTAATGGCAAAAACATCACCCTAGCTAATGGCAAAAACAGCCCTTCCCACTGCACTAGCGCCCTCCCCCTGTACTATGAGGAAACACCGTCCAGCTCCTACAGCAGCAGCAGCGGCCAAATTCTCTCTACGGGCTGGAGTATTTTCCTTCCTAAGTCATACCTGACGGGCTGCTCCTAGAATCAGATTCCAGACGCAGCCACCCTTTCCCCATCATCTCCACTCTTATTTCCACCACCGTCATCATCCGGCAGTTTTGTATCGAGCACTAACAAATACGCGCAACTGAGAGAGACATTTCATAATATCTCAAGTATTTAAAATGGAGACATCGGGCATCTTCTGCAAGCAATGATCAGTATCGTTTATAACAATCCAGGTGACAGAGCAAAACATAGTGCTGTGTCAGCCATTCCTGTTCTCGCAGGGAGAGTGTAGCATTTCTTTCCAGTGTGTTGTGATTCCGCATGAACGGCACCTTCTTTTAAACTGATGTGGTGGCTATGGGTGACATACTCTGAGAAGTAGAAGGAACGTGGAGGAATTTCTCTGTCTAAAGACATTGCGCCTTCTTTTGAAAATCCAGGTGGGTGCCTGGGAAGTAGAGTGCGTATTTAGTACACTGGCTTGGGTGACTCCTTGGGCCTTGGGTTTTTGTCAAGTCTTGGGTTTTTGTCACGTCTCAAGAAGAGACGTGAGGTTTAAGGAGAGGTCCTTGAAAGTCCGTGACAGCAAGTAAGATTGGTTGTCATCTACCTGTATGTTGAAAAATTGTCTCACTTTCCTCTAAACCCTCCCCTTCACAAAGCAGAGAAGAACTGAGACCTGGTGTGTTGAGGGCTTTAATCAGAAGCCTCCTTGGCCGTAGATCCTTGAATTTCTTGCCCGCCAGCAACAAAGGTGCTTCTCCTCTAAAGGGAATTCGCACCTTGCAAAGCCCTCCTTGTGCTGCATCATTGGAAGGGTGCACTGTGTGCCAAGGTTGACGGTGCTTGTGGGTTCCAAGGGGGAGGGAGATCTCTGTGGCCCGTGGGTATAAACCCGGGCTCCCAATGTCAGGGGCGCAACTCTCTGGGAGCAGAAGCCACCTGGAGAGTCACTCAGACCGTGTTTGAATCCCAGATGTGCCACTTACTGGCTTGTCCTTTTCTTTCCATGTTTTACTTTATTTATTTTTTTATTGTTGTTCAATTACAGTTGCCCCCGTTTCCCCCCATTACTCTCTCCTACCCTACTTACCCTCCACCTCCCACTGTCCTTTTCACATCTCTTATTCTTTTAAAGCAACAAAATGGTTATAACGTTAGACTATTGGAGTTGTCATAAATATTAGCTACCATTTATTTAGTGCTTAGGTTGTGCCAGGTACCCAACCAAGCAACGATCATAAATGGTGTCATTTAATTCTCACCATAATACGTGAGGTAGCCGTTAATTTATTTATTTATCTATTTTTAGAGAGAAGAGAAGGGAAGGAGAAAGAGGTAGAGAAACATCAATGTGTGGTGGCCTCTCACACGCCACCCCCACCGGGGACCTGGCCCACAACCTAGACACGTGCCCTGACTGGGAATTGAACCGGTGACCCTTTGGTTCACAGGCTGGCACTCAGTCCACTGAGCCACACCAGCCGTGGCTCAATTATTGTCTCCACATTAAAGATAAAGATACTGAGGCAACCATTTGCCTTGCATCACACAGCTAGTGTGTCAGGCTTCCAGTCTATCAGATTCCAGATTCCGCGAGAGATAATATAAAATTAAAGTGGTGCCTGGTGCATAGTAGGTGCTTCCTTAACACATATGAGTTCTCTTTCCTTCCATGTGTATCCTGTGGCTTTGACAGATCTTAATTTCTGTGTTAGATTTTTATATGTGTAGGGTCCTGTAGAGCAGGTCTGTATTACTGCCCTCGTGTGGTTCATTTGGATAACAGTGGTTTTTAAAAATTGTTTAGTTGTAAGTATAATATATGTGCAAATAACTGTTGTTTAAAATATGTCTCTAAAGTCACCTAAGTGTGTGGATACTTTTGAAGATAATACGATTCTACAACCTCACTGCATAAGAAATACCACTTTTTACCTTCTGCCGTCCCACTTAATTTCTGACTCTGAGCCCTAAGCAGCTGGTAGGATACTTAACTTCAGTCACTGTTGTAACTTCTCTGCTGGCTTCACCAGTGTCCTCCATTCCTTCAGTTTTCTTGGAAGGAAACCCTTCTCTTCCTTGGCACAGTGCACCACGAAGCTTTTGGTCTTGCCATCACCCTTTCGGGAAGGGAGGAATTTTTCTTACAATTATTTTTTCCATCTGACTGTTCTGTTTACAGAGACATTTAGCCCACTGAAGAAATCTTCAACTTTCACACTTAAGAAAGAGTTCAAATGGCGAGGGAGTAGAGTGTTAGTTCAATGACCAGTTTAAATGTCAGAAATTTTTTTCAGGAGGAAAATAAAAAGGTCCGTTGTCCCCACCTGTCAGGAGCTTTAAGTCACTAAGTGAAACTCATTCAGAAGTTTCTTTCCATGTGCCAGAAGGGCCCAGCGTACCTGGATTCACCCTCTTCTGTTCCACCACATTGTACACATGCGTTGGAAACCTCCTGCATCAATTACCACAGGGCTCCATCCCAAGCAGTTACCTGCAGGGGACGGCTGTTTTTCAGGGGCTCTATCCACAGAGGGCCGGCTGGTCTCCTGTCAGACCTGTGCCACGCTGCGGTCTGGTTATGTCTGTGTCTGTGTGGTGGAGGGCACTTTCGGGTGGGAACAGGGTAGCTGGTACAGGAGAGGACTAGGAATTACCTTCTTCAGTCCTTAAGTACCATATAATAAGAACATACATAGAAGTCTTCCATTCTTAAATATCGTCCTCATGCCCCCACCTAATTGTGTTTCAGATAACGGAGGGCAGACTCTGGCCGGGGGCAATAACTGGCCGCTTCGAGGAAGAAAGTGGAGCCTCTGGGAAGGAGGCGTCCGAGGCGTGGGCTTTGTGGCCAGCCCCTTGCTGAAACAGAAGGGTGTGAAGAACCAGGAGCTCATCCATATTTCCGACTGGCTGCCCACCCTCGTGAAGCTGGCTGGGGGAAGCACAAATGGCACCAAGCCTCTGGATGGCTTCGACGTGTGGAAAACCATCAGGTACCTGCATGTCTTCCTCTTTCATCCCAGGACAGAACCCCAAGGCAGCTTGCTCCACTGAGTGAGGGTGACAGCTTTTGTGTGCAAGTGGTGGTTCAGCTTGGGGATGTTGTAGATTTTTCTCCAGGTTTTTGAATCTTACAGGGGAAAAAAGGTACCTAAATATCCCAAAAATTTAGATAGAATTTATTTTTATGATATTAGACATTGGTTGCACGTTTTTTCCCTATGTGACTGTGTGTGTTACCTGTTAGTGAGTCGGCCCCAACTCCTGGCAACTCTGTGAACGAAAGAGTCCACAGTGCTCCATCCTCAACAGCCTGATGTTTCTCTGATTGAATCAATCCAGCTTGTATTCAATCTTCCTCTGTTCCTGCTGCCTTCTATTTTTTCAAAAGCATTGTTATCTTTTCCAGAGACCTCTGTCTTATCACAATGGACCTAGAGTAGAATAGCTTCCGTTTTGTCATTTCTGCCTCCAGCTTTGTTTCAGGTCTAATTTGCTCTAGGAGCATTTGTTTGTCTTTCTGGCGGTCCAGGGAATCTGTAGAGCTCTCTCCAAATTTCAAACGAATCGGCTGTTTTTCTGTCAGCCTTCTTCACTGTCCAACCTTTGCACCTGTCACAGTACTTGGGAGCACACTGGTGCGGACAGTCTCGGCCTTGGTCTCTAATGGCTCACCTTTGCTCCTGGTGCCCTTTCCTGCTTCTCCACGGCTGCCCTTTTGAGTCTCGGCCTTCTCTTGATCTCATGATCAAGAAGCCCGCTCTGGCAGATGAGGGTATGCTTGAGTTGAGAACTAGCGGGATTCACTTGCATAATTTCCTCAGCCCTGAATTTACTGAGTTTGTTATCTTTGACCACGTCCAAGTCATTGACGTTCATCCACATCACCAAATTTTGGATTATAAGTCCAAACGTCAGTCTTAAGATTATCTTGATCAGAAGTAACCTTTAAGAGTTTGTCAGTAGTTTGCTTCTGCCTGCAGAAAAACTGGAAAGAGTTTGGTCCCCGTAATTCCAGATTTGCCTAGTCTTTCTTCGGTGTGAGAAGAACTGCACTCACAGTGCCCGACCTCTTACCGAACGGGTCCCCCCCTTTCTTGAACTGCATGCGTAGCGTTGACTGCAGGGCTTCACCGAAAATATATGGCAAAAACCATCGTCCAAGTATGTTAAACCATGAAAAAGTACATGTTCCTTTTCTACTTTAAAAAAAGTAAAATTGCTGCCCAAAGTGTAATCCAGCATTTTAAGACTTGCCGCTGGAAATCCAGTAAATTTCCCTGAGTATGAAGTGAAGAACTACTCTCATTCTGCTCCCCTTTCTTGATAAAAAAAGGTCCTGAAAAGTGACTTAGCCCCCCGCCCCAATGAAGCTGGTGCCTCTCGCGGCACGAGGCAAGCCTGCGTTTAGTATCAGTGGCAGCACCTTTGGCGCCTACGCCCACTGAGACAGAAAGCGGTCCGTCAGATTGGCATCTGGAGCTTCTTTTCCGAAGCAGCAAAAACAAGAGGACAGCCAAGTGCCAGAGACACTTGATCTGTGCCCTGAGTTCTGCAACTTTTTCCAGTCAGGTATTTGCTCGGAAATACCAGTTTCAAGAGAATGGTAGTTTTTGAAAATTTCAAAATGGTCTCATGACATAGGAACACCAGTAATGGAAGAAAAGCAGAGTCGGCTGTGCTGAGAGCATCAGAAGTTTCACTGGCTGTCTAGTTATCAATTCCTCTTAGACCTGCTGTAAAATATTAAAATGTCAGGAGAATGTCAGCACCCCTGGCGTGGGTGACATTATTTGCAATAGAAGCTCCTTCAGCGCTTCGGTTTTCCTTCCGTTCCAAGCCACTGACCACGTTTGTCATTTACAGGGGACGTGACTTCCCCAAGCCCTTTCCAGTCTGAAATGAACCTTTTGTTTTTCAACTTGAGAGGCAGCCTATAGGTTGTTTCAACACATTTCAAAGGATTTGTACTTTGTAATGCTTCTTTTTTTAACTTATTTTCTCTTTAATTAAACTTATCAACAAAAGCAGAGCCCCTAAGCATAATGGTAAGAAGGGCTTTTGTCCCCTTATCAGTGGGACTGTTCCAGGTGATATAATGTGACCCTGGTGGCAATGAAATACTTTCCAATGATATGAGATACATTCAAAACCTAATGTGATGTTGTAAAAATTTCTTCCTCCCGTGGATTCAGCTTCAAGAAGAAAGGTAAAGGGAAAAGAAGTCACTTTTCACCCCACTTTCTCAGATACCATGAAGCCCACCGAAGCCCACCCAACGGTCAATGAGCCAAAGGCTAAGAACCTCTGAACTAAAATGGTACTTTATTCCAAATATTACCAAGACAACCAGAGTGATTATTGGGTAATTATCATCAATACTGACTTTATTAACTTTGTTGAGTAATGTTTCCTCTGTAGTGGAAATTTTGTGGCCCTGAGTTATGCCCTCACCAGCCCGGGGACCACTCTTGGTGCTAGTGTTGAGCCCACTGGTGGCGCTGCTCTTGCAGTGTGTTAGCGCCTCGCTGTTGTGGTCCTTGTGTTTGCAGCGTGTGTTTAAATACGTGGTGGAAATACTCTCCACCTCTGCCTATTGTACTTCCTTTACCGAATTTTGCTGCAGATACATCTGATCAGTGCTCAGCTAAATACTCTTTTGGAACCCTTTGCAACTGTCTGTCTGTGCAGCTTTCTCTTCTCTGGCACTCTGTCGTGTAAACTTTAGGACAGAGTGGTCTCCCTGGACACTCAACTCTGTCTCTTCCCCTGAGGCTGTGCTTCAGTGCCCTTCCCTGGCTCTGGCTCGTTCCCAGGGCCGGGCGCTCCCTCAAGATAGGAAGCTAGGACAGTGGTAAGACTCACTTCCTTTGTTTGCTGTCAGGGATCACTGTCCTTTGCCTGATATCCAGTGTTTTTGAAAACTATTGTTTTATATATTCTATTTTCCTTTGGGTTATTTTAAGTAGGGGGTAAGTCCAGTCTGCCTGTCTCCTTGGTAAGACCAGTCCAGTCTACCAAGACTGAGTAGTCTTGGCTGGAAGCAGAAGTCCCCAAAGAAAATTTTATTGTGTATTTTCCTGGTCAGTATTTTCCTGCTTATTTTCTACTTTCAAGTGTTTGATAATTCAGCCTGGCATTATATTTCAGCGTTCTGAATATATTATGTATTATGTATACCTGTATGTATAAATGTATACATATATATCTGTGTGTTTAATTACCTTTAATATTACCAATACCCCTTTTATTACATATCTTTCTCACTCTTCAGTTCCTAATTTAGTTAATCTTTTGATTGGTTGGTTAATATTTTAAAGTAACGTTTAGTAAAAGTACATAAATGGGGAGTTCTTTCAATCTTTGCATGTGAAAAAAATTATTACCCCCAAATACAAACATTTTGACAAAGAATTCTTGTCACATCTTTTTTTCTCAGCATTCTATAGATTTTGTGTCATTGTCTTTTGATAAGTACTGTTACAACAAGGTGTAACAACAGTTTTACCTACAAACGAAAAGGAGAATTTTTTCCTTTACTCTTTTCTTTTTATTTTATCTATATGAGAAGATGAATACGGTATGCCTTAAACTTATACAGTGATGCATGTCAGTTATTTCTTAGTAAAACAAAAAGAATTTTAATCTTCTTTAAAACCTTAAAAAAATCTGAGATTGCAGTCTTGCTCTCTGACAAGATAGAATGTACATCAAAATTATTGGTAAATATAATGGTAGGAATGGTGCAAATGGTGAGTTCCTTTTTTTGACCCATGTATTTAAAAGTATGTTGCTTAATTTCCAACTATTTCAGATTTTCTCTAGTGATATCGATGATTTCTAGTTTAATTCAGTTTTGGTCAGGGAATGTACTTCGTCTTATTTCAGTTCTTTTAAATTTGAGACTTGGTGTCTTTCTTGGTGTTTGCCATGTCGACTTGAAAAGGATGTGTATTCTGTACTTGTTAGGTACTGAGTTAGATTATTCTTTATGATCCAGTAAGAAAATATTTTCTTATAGTAGATGAGTTTATATCTATTGCCCTGGCTGGTACTTTTATTCTTAGCTTTGTCATATTGTTTTGTGTTATATTTATTTTTATCTTTGACCTTTATTTGTTAGTTCTTCTAATATTTAGAATGACTTGTATTTTATTCCAGTGTTCACCATTATACTAATATCTTTATATAATTCTCTAAGTCTTTTTCTTTTATTTTAAGAACGTAAGTTCTATATTTAGTTTGTTAGCCTTAAATGGCATCTTTGACTATAGGAAAATCAACTAGTTTCTTCAACTTTATCCTTTCTCTCGCCCTTGTCTGCCAGTGTTAGTTGTATTATTTCTATTTGGCAGGCCACGTGAACTGTTCTTCTCTCCTTATCCATAATTTTGTTTTTGTCTCAGATCTACAGCGTGTTATATGCTAACCATTTGCCCATTTCTAAAGTGTTCTCAGTTATCTCTTAGTTGGAGGAATTCATTCTTTAATAGATTTCTCAGGATTCTTAGAATTCTCGCATGCCTATTAAAATGTTTTATACAACCTTGAGAATTAAAAATCAGTTCAACCAATACAAAGTCCTTGCCCCGTACTGTCTTTCCTTGACTTTCTTGAACGTACCGTCCCACTCTCACTGGCTGTGTATGCTGCTGTTGACAAGTTTAATGTCAATCTCATGTTCTTTTGCAAGTGACTTGGTCCTTTAGTCTGGAGGCCCAGATTTTTATTATCACTATTGTTATTATTTCAAGTCTAAGATTTTACTAGATATGCCTCAAAGGTAACCCTACTGGGTCAGTATTCACAGATACACAGTGCATTCCTTTCCTCTGTACATTGAGGTCTTTTATTTCAGAAATTTTTGAATTATAGTTTTCAATATTATGTTCCATTATTTTGTGTTTCTTCTTTAGGGACTTTAATTATAGATATTATTGAATCCAGTTTACATGTTTTTTGTTTCTATCGGTTTCTCTGATTCTTTTTACTTTTTAATTTTCATTTTGAATTATTCTCTTCTTTTCATCCTTATTATCTATCTGCTTTCATATACTTTCAGTTGTATAAAATATCCCTTCTGAGATTTTGTTTTTTTTTTTTTCAGTTTCTTCCCTTAGTTCACTGTCTGATTTCTAAATTTTTGATTCATGGTATTTTTATATCAGCATTTCTGATTTAATTATATTAAGTCATGTTGAAATATCATGTTACAGTTTTCTTCTGCTTTTGTCCCCATAGTAGGGGGAGTGTTCTGATACTTGCTACTTTTCTAACTCC
>PVKM010015635.1:0-27668 GCA_004027735.1 Carollia perspicillata
AATAGACCCTGAAATCCCATGCTGTGAGCGGGGAGATCGGGGAGATCGGGGAGATCGGGGAGATCGGGGAGATCGGGGCAGAGACCAGAAAGGGTTTCCAGGAGTTAGGCCAAGTGCTGGCTGCCCCAAGACCAAGCCAGAAATCTGGGTAGCCTCCCTGACATGAGGAAGGCCTGGCAGTGGACCTGCCTGGCTGGCTGGTGGTAGGGCGGGCTCAGAGCAGGGTACGAGGACGCGGGCGGACTGCGAGAAAAACGTCAGACTATGTGCAGGGGAGGGAACTGAGAGGACCTGGGCTGGTTGGTGGACTGGTTGGAAGACTGAGAAGGGATTACCCCAGGGTCAGAGGTCAGACCTGGAAGAGGCTAAAGTCCAGCGAGACCATGAGGACATGGTGGCCCCGCCGGCCACCTGGCTCCTCCTGCAACTCCAGCCGCAGATCGTGCCACCGGCCATCACTGACAGTCACCTGGTCCAGGAGGAGATGGGCAGCACGGCCTGAGCTCCTGGTCACCGTCACGGACAGCAACCCCCGATCCAGCTGTGGGAAAAGAGACACAGCCCTGGGGTCAGAGTCCCAAGTTGGGCTGGGGCTGGGAGTGCCAGGAGGTGAGATCAGTGGGCCCACAGGTCAAGAATATCAAAGAGTAGCCCTGGCTGGTGTGGCTCAGTGGATTGAGTGCTGGCCTGTGAACCGACGGGTCACTGGTTCGATTCTCAGAGCACATGCCTGGGTTGCAGGCTAGTTCCCAGTTGGGGGTGCATGAAAGGCAACCATACGTGGTTTCTCTCCCTCGCCATATTTCTCCCTTCCCCTCTATCTAATAAATAAAGAAATAAAATCTTAAAAAAATAAATAGCAGAGAGTAGGACCACAACAGCAAGGCTGCATTAGGCACCTACGGCACTGTGCCCAGGGACACCACCCAGGGACACCATGCTGCTGAAGGAGAGGATGAGGGGCGGCGGTCGGGACCAGAGGGTGTGGTGGTGCAGCTAGCACAAGAGCTGTGCTGACGTCCCGCACCCACAGCAGGTATCATGGCGGGAAGGAGAGTCAAGGGCTAGAGCCCAGTGCAGAGCCAGCAGGGTCGGCACACCCAGCAGAGGAGGGTGCCGTCCGACCAGGCCCCAGCCCAACAGGAGCGCCGCTAGCGGCTTCAGCAGCTGCGGGCTGAAGGTCGAGGGACGGGTCGGGAGGACAGACGCACCTGACAGAGGAGTGTGCTGTGCGGCCCAGCCTGCACTTGCATCAGGACCCCCTGCGCGGCCCGTGTCCGAAATGCCAGCCCCAGATACCACGGCACAGATACGGCCAGGTCATTTCCAAAGTCCCACCTCAGTGTGCCGTTGCCGCGGAAATGGTGGGGATGGGCCAGGGCTGAGGAGATAAAAGGAGCATGGTCACAGGCCCCACTTGAGGAGGAGTCACCCTGCAGGCCCCTCCTGCCCAGCGCTGCCCACTCACTGAGCCGACAGTCTTTGCCGCCGAAGCCCACAGGACAGTCGCAGCTGAAGCCACCCCACTGCTCTGAGCAGATGCCATTGTTCTTGCACGGGTTTGAGTCACAAAAGTGGAGCTTGGCCTGGCAGCCTGGGAGAGGAACGCACACGAAGGACATGGGACATGAGGGGCACAAGTGCTAGACAGGCACGGGGGTCCACATAGCCCTCCACCCCCTCCCTATGACAGGGACGTGGCCTACCTGCCATGGTGCCGTTATTTGCAACGAAGGCCGCCATGTCCACTTGGCGGCCATCAATGTGCAGGTCCCGCATGCAGCCAGTGAAGTCCTTGTGGGACACGGGGAAGTTCTCGGGGAGGTTGGGAACACCCCCCAGGAGCAGAGGGCCCGTCAGGTCCAGGGACCTGGGGGTCAGGGGCCCACGTCATTGGTGGGACTGGGCCAGGGCAGGGTTGCTCCTGGGAGCCACAGGAAGTGGAAGGGGCAGGACTCGGAGGGTAAGGTGATGGAGGAGGGAGGGTAGGGCCAGGCTCGGGAGCAGCTGGGGCCTTGCTTCACTTGGGCATGAGAAGGAGAGCTCGCGATGGGCAGAGGGTCTGGGGAAAGGTGGAAGAGCGGGGTTGAGGGTTAGGAGGAAAGAGTGGGGCGTGTAGATGCCCCGGGTAGTGGATGGAGAAGTGAGGTGAGGGCCTAGTGCGGGGAGGAAAATCTTGTGTTTGGGGGAAGGAAGTAGACTGGCGGGCTAGGGTGAGAAGTGGGGCTGGCGAAGGACTGGGGCGGGCTTCGGCAAGCACAGGGCATGGCGATCAGGGGCTGGGGGCCTCACTTCTTGGAGCTTGTTTGCACGCCAGCAGCCGCGCACGAGTAGTTTCCAATCTCAGCACCAAACTGCAGAGCCACGGCCACGTCGCAGTCATCCACACTCAGCACGGCCACCTTGTCCTTGGAGGGGCCCTGAGCACCCCCCAGGGCATCTGTCCGGGGCTGGAGACCCAGGCACACCACTCAACAGGACCCCTCGGTGACCCCCGAGGGGTAGAACCTGGCATCCCAGCTTCCCCCATACTCCCAGGCCAAGGGTGGTGCCCACCTTGTTGTAGTATCTCAGATGCACTGTGTGCCACTGCCCGTCACTCAGGCCCCCTGGAACTGTGGGGCTGACCACCGTGTTGGACTCACCTATTTGGGGGATGAGTGTGGAGGGTTGTCTGGAGGTGCGAAGTTGACACCTCCCCGCAAGCCATGGAGGCATGGCTACTTCCAGGGTAACCGTGGATGCATCAGATCACTACCCCCCCCTCCTGCACCGATGACCATGCTGGCTGGGCCAGAGTGCCTTGGACAGACAGGAGAAGCCCACCCCTCTTGGAGAGATGGGCTTTCCCCCAGAACCAGGTCCTCACTGATGTCTATTTGGCAGGGAGGCAAGCCCCAAGGGATTCAGGGCTTGCAACCACCCCCATCTCACCAACACGTGCACCCACTTGCCCACACACATCCTCATGACATCCACCTGTGGAATACGTGAGCCGCACTTGCCCGGACATGAGTTCCAAGGCCAGGAAGTCGTGCTTCTCGTTCAGGCGCCCATTGTAGAAGAGTAACCCACTTGGCTGCACCGTTGCAAACCTGTGTGGGGGTGGAGTGGGCAGGGCTAGTCACAAGCGGATACCTCCTCACACCCGCCACCCCTGCGACGAGCTGGGCGGGCAGGGGGCGGGGGCGGGCCCTGAGGGAGCGAACCCAGGCTGGGGTGACGGAGTGGGGCCGCCAGCGCAGTGCGACGCTCCGGGACCCCCAGGCAGGGCGTCAGGGAGGGGCGGGGGCTTGGGGGGCTGCGGGGTTGGGCAGTCAGGAATCTTGAGTCGGGGTCGTGTAGGTAGCAGGGACGGTGTGGAGGACCAGGGGATACGCGGCGGGCACCTACGAGAGGGACAGCGTGAGGTGGAAGCGCTGCCGCAGGCCGCGGAACATGACAAACGAACTGGGCGGGAAGGAGCGAGCCGACACCTCGCAGCGTGGGCCCTCGAAGGCGCCGCCCGCCGGGCACTGACAGCGGAAGCCGCCGTCGGGCTCGTCCGCACAGGTGCCCCCGTTGCGGCAGACGCCGGGCACGCAGCGTCCGGCCTCCGTGTCCAGCTCGCAGTCTTCTCCTACGGGGTCAAGCCGTGGCCGGAGGCGGTCAGGACAACCCGGAGGGTTCTCCGGCGCGGGTCCACCCCCCTCCCAGGGCCACGGCTGGCAGGCGTGTTTCCACACCTCCGAAACGCCTCGCACCGGGCGGCCACGCCCCGATCCCGCGTGGCCACGCCCCAGCCCGGCGTGGCCACGCCCCTCCCGTGGTCCCGCCCAGTCCTCCAGTGCAGGGCTCCGCCGCCGCGCCTGCGTGCACGGCCACGCCCCCTCGACAGCCTCAGCCCCGACTTTAACCCTTGGTGACCGAGTGCCCTCTCAGGGCCAGGCTCTTCGGCTGCAGCTCTCACCGCGCCCAACCAGCCCGGGGTTGGTTCGAGTGATGCCGGGCCTCCCTTGCACTGTGGTTCGGCCCTCACGTTCTGCCCGAGTTCCCGCAGCTCCGGCCCGCCCCCTCCCGCTCACCTGTGAAGCGGGGGCGGCAGACGCAGGTGTAGCCGCCCTCCCGCCGCGCGCAGGCGCCGCCGTTGCGGCAGGGGTTGGAGTAGCAGAGGTCGAGCTCGGTCTCGCAGAAGTCTCCCGTAAAGCCCGGCGGGCAGCGGCAGCGCAGGCCTGCGATGGGCTGGATGGGTCGGAAGAGCGTGGAGGCCGAGGCCAGGAAGGGCGCCGACGAGTCAAAGCGCAGCACCGACACGCACTTCATGTAGTTCTCGCAGGGCTCGCGCAGGCACACGTTGTCGTCGAAGGGCAGCACGTCCAGAAGGGAGCGGGCGGCGAGCGCGGCTCGGCGCATGTACAGCTGCTCTTGCAGCTCCTCGGAGCTGAACCAGGGACCCGCAGCGCCAGCCGCGGCCCCGCGTGGCGCCAGCGCCGAGAAGCTCACATTGAGCACAGAGCCCCCCACGTCCGTGTCGTTCTGGATGTTGAAGATGAAGACGTCCTCGGCAGGTGTGGCAAGTACCGCGGCCACGCCTTCCAAAAAGTGGCCCAACAGCGGTGACAGGAAGCGCTCCTGCCACATGTTCTCCAGGCGAACAGTCAGGCTGTTGGCCAGCAACTCTTCGGTGATGATGACCACACGCAGCACACACTGCGCTGTCACACTGTGCAGCCCATCTGCGGCCAGGGGTAGGGGCCGTGGTCAGCCTGGAGTCAGTGGCTGCCCAGTCCCCCCACACCTGAGTCGGCAGGCTGACCGTGCCAGGAGACAGGGAGCTCTGGGGCTTGTGACCACCAGCTCTGGCAGTGTCAAGGTGTCAACAAGTTCCTGCTTCCTCTCCCCTCCCTCCAACGCAAGGAGGGGCCTGAACCAGGGATCAACCAGCAACCCTACCCCCGGTGCCCATGGGTGGCCAAGCGATTCCTCCAACAGAACACCCTCCCCCCAGTTACCACACTCAGCAGGCCACCCCCACTCAGGACACAAAGGGGAGCCAGGGCCACCGAACAACCATCCTCCCACATTCCTGAGCATTGCAGAACCAGCAAACACATCTCAAAAAAACAGAGAGCGTTCTAGGTCAGTGATCACCCGTCCCCTAGCTTTCTCAGCTTGGCTAACTACTTTCCCATGGCATTAGAAGCGCACTGGCCCTATGACCCACTCAACCCCATCCCTCCGGGTCAATAAGCTCCCTCTCAGCTGGCAGGTCTTGTACCCTGACTTCCTCCGCCCTCAGCATTCTTAGGCCAGCAAGCTGCCCATCACCCCAGACCTGGGTCCTGCAATCTTAGTGGCCTCTCTCAAAAGTGAAGATGAGGTGCTCATGTGCCTTGTCCCCAGATCATACACACATTAGGTGGTCGATGAGGAATGGCTGTTCAGTAAACTGAGTGATAAATGGAGGCGGTGCCTTCTGGGGCAGTGCCGTGAGTCCGTGCTCCAGACTGGGGAGCGAACACCAGGAAAGTCTGTCTCCCAACCTCCACAACCTCCAGTAGGTGGGATTGCAAGAGCCTCTCCCATCTGCACCCTCCTATCGGGAGGGCTGTGGTTGTGGAGGCAGGAAAGGGGCAGGTGGACCTCCGGATATTTCCCCAAAGCAGGGCCTTGGTCAGTCCCTTGGATAGCAGCCAGGCCAATATGGGCCCACTTTCTGCCTGAAGCTGCCAGAGTAAGCTGCCATTCCTGACCACTAAAACCACTGGGCTCCCTCCCCTGCACACATGGGGTGAGAGTCGGAGTGCACCCAAAGCAACCCATCATGTGAACAGAGGTGTGCTGTGGGCTGGCTTTTCCTGCAAGCTCTAGAGCATTATCCCAGGACCTCCAGGCTTTTGGAGGGAGAAGGGCTATTCCTAGGGCAGTAGACAGTCTTTACAGAAGCTACTAGATGCCCTAGAATCTTTGGGATTCTGCAGAGACTTCCCAAGAACCTAAGCAGGGACTATGGAAAGAATCTGCGAGGCCCATGGCAGATCCTGTGGGCTGCAGGAACCAAATGTTTAAGGGATTCTAGAAGGCGTGGAAATCCCTCTTTGGTTTGAGGTGCCCTGTGGAGTCCCTGAGCCCGAACAGGTTGAAGTCACTGGGTCATTTGCCTGCCCCCGCCCCTTACCTGTGACAGTCACCAACATGGAGGCCACTAGTGGGCGGTTGTTATCTAGCTTGCGGCTGAGTCGAAGCTCTCCACTGGTCTGGTTGACCACCAGCAGCTGCAGCTCATTGCCCCGCTCAAAAGAATAGAAGAGGTGGTCGGAGACATCGGGGTCATAAGCTGGGATGCGGCCAATGATGCCTGAGGGGAAGGTGTCTGAGCGGTTGGACACATAGTTGTTGAAGAGGATCTGGAAGTTGTTGAGTACCGGGCTATTGTCATTCTGGTCAACCAGGCGAACGTGCACAGTGGCCCGACTGACCAGAGGGGCAGATGTGGCCTGCACCACAATCACATATTCCTGGTGAGCCTCATAGTCCAGGTCGATGAGTGCCGTCAACTCTCCGGAGAAGATATCCATTTGGAACAGCTCAGGGATGTTCCCCTCCACGATCTGGTACATTATATGGGCGTTGGGGCCTTCGTCAGGGTCCAGTGCAGTGATCTGGGCCACCACTGAACCCACAATGCTGTTCTCCTTCACCCGAACCTCAAACTCCTCAGCTGGGAAGACAGGTGCATTGTCATTCACATCCTGCACTGTCACCTGGATGCTGACTGGAGTCCGAAGGGGGGGCACGCCTCGATCCACAGCATAGGCAGTGAGTTCATACACTGGAATGGCCTCCCGATCCAGCCGCCTCACTGTGCGGACAATGCCAGAGGTGGGCTCAATGGTAAAGTCTCCGTCCCCATCTTCTCCATTCTGGAAAGTGTACTGGACCCGGCCATTGGCATGAGCATCCCGGTCAGTGGCTGAGATCTGCAGGACACTGGTAAAAGGTGGGGCATCCTCTGAGACCAAGCCCGTGTAGTGGGAGGCTACAAATTGCGGAGCGTTATCATTCACATCATTGACCATCACCTCGACATAAGTGGTGTCTGCCTTCTGTGGAATGCCGTTGTCTCGGGCTGTAATAGCCAGTGTGTAGGTCACCTGGTCCTCATAGTCCAGTGGGGCCTGTAGTGTAATGGCCCCTGAGTCTGCATCAATGCGGAACTGAGGCAAGTTGTCCTCCAGCAGATAGGTGATACGGGCATTCTCACCCACATCGTCATCAGAGGCACTGATGACCACCACAGTGCTACCCACTGGCCGATCCTCATTCACACTCACTGAGTAGTGGGCACTTTGGAAGACAGGCCGGTGAGTGTTGGCATCTGTGATGTTGATGTGCACATAGCAGTGATCATGAAGGGCACGGTCAGATGCCGTCAGCACCAGCTTGAAGTAGCGTTCCTGCTTGTAATCCAGTGGCAGAGCCAGGGTCACCAGACCTACGCCACCCTGGGTGCTGATGGCAAAGCGATTCCGAGTGTTGCCACCTGTGATCTGGTAGCTGATGGCACTGTTGGCATCGCGGTCTACAGCGGTCACACTTACCACGCTGGTGCCCACAGCTGCATCCTCATTCAGCCGTAGGTGGTGCTCCTTCATCGTGAACTCAGGCCGATTGTCATTAACATCCAGCACAGTAACTGTGACGCTGGCTGAGGCAGAGAGTGGGGGTGAACCGTGGTCCCGGGCCTCCACACCAAAGAAGTAATGCTCCACAGACTCACGGTCCAGGGGGCCACTCACAGAGACCCACCCAGTCGCACTGTTTATCACAAAGGGAGTATCAGGAGCCACACCAGTAAGGGAGTACTCCAATCTGGCATTCTCCCCATGGTCTGCATCCACTGCCTGAATGTGGATGACCGAATGGCCCAGGGGTGCGTTTTCCAAGACAGATACCTGGAAGGGCGTGCTGACGAAAATAGGAGTATGGTCATTTATGTCCACCACCTGGATGCTGGCTAGGCCCGTGTTGTTGGACAATGGAGGCCGGCCTGCATCCTGCGCCCGGATGCGCAAAGCATACTCTCGTTCTGCCTCAAAATCCAGAGGTGCCACCACTTGGATCTCGCCGGTGAGGCTGTCGATGGCAAAATGGCCGCGGCTGTTGCCGCTGATGATGTTATAGTGCACTAGTCCGTTGGCGTCCTTGTCCTGGTCGGTAGCGGTGATGCGTAGCACCACTGTATGCGGGCGCACATCCTCACGCACCTGAGCCACGTAACGCTTCTCGCTGAACTGGGGCGCGTTGTCGTTTTCGTCCAGTACTGTAATGTGCACACGCACGGTGGCAGAGCGCGGCCCAGGCTCTTGGCCCTGGTCGCTGGCCTCTACCACCAGCTCATAGCTTTCCATGTGCTCACGGTCCACGCGACCGCTGGTGCTGATGAGGCCTGAGCGCGGATCAATCTCGAAGGCAGCGGCAGCTGCAGCGCGCGTAGCTGGTGGCCCCACGAAGCGGTAACGCAGGTTGGCGTTGGGGGGCGCGTCGCCGTCGGTGGCACGCAGCTGCAGGATTGGGTAGCCTTCCTCCACGTTCTCGCGAAGCGTCTCCCGATATTGCGCCTGCTCAAACACCGGCGCATGGTCGTTGCGGTCGGCCACGGTAACGGCCACCATGGTGGTGGCCGAGAGGCGCGGCGAGCCGTGGTCCTGTGCTGTCACGCGCAGATAGTGGCGCTCCATGCTCTCGCGATCCAGAGCGGCCTCCGTGCGGATGAGGCCGCTCTGCGGGTCGATGCTGAACAGCTCCAGCGAGCGGCTATTCATAAGCGCAGCCAGCGAGTATACTAGGCGCCCAGCCTCGCCCGAGTCTGGGTCTTGCGCCACTACGCGTAGCACTGCGGTGCCCGCTGCCTTGTTCTCGGGCACTAGCGCCTGGTAGTTGTACTGAGGAAACTGCGGGTGTCGGTTCGCGGCGCGACGGGGTCGGACCCGGGTCGCTAGGGGTATTCTCCAGGGCTCTGGCCGGGCAGAGACCCCTGGGGATCGTGGACCGGGGAGCTGCGGAAGGAAGCGGCGGCGGAAGAGACCGCGGGAGCGCATGCGCTTGGGCGTCGGCTCGGGAGCTGTCCGATAACCGCGCGGTGCTGAACCAGAAGTAGGAGCTGTCCTTGCCGTGCGCGGTGCTGAATCCAGCCCGGGGCCAGATCTCGTAGCTCCGGGAGGACAGTCCGCCCGGGTGACTGTCCTCTCGGCTCGGGATATCAGGGTTCTCTCGCTTTGACCCCTGTGCCCCGGCACCCACAATTCTCCACAGCATCGCGTGGCTCCCACTTTTTTGGGGGCGCCTCTCCCAGCATTCCTCTGGGAGGACACCAGCTTGGAACCACGGGGCCGAACCAGAAGGTCTGAAGGGAAGGAAAAACTGTTCTCTGGGCCTGGGACCCCTGGGGACAGAGCCTCTGGCGACGAACTATCTCTTCGTGAGGGTCCTGTCCGCCTGCAAGAGGAGACCTCTGGGCGCCAGCATAACAGAGACCCCGGTCCCTGTCCTGTCTCTTGCCCCGGGCTGCCTAATGCCTGAACCCCGTATTCCGCCCTAAGTCCCGCATCCGGCTGCTCAGGAGACCCTCGACCACTCTGGGTGCTTTGCCTTCCTCCTCGGAGCCCCACGAAGATAGGCTCCCTGATTCTCAGGCCAGGCTCTCCATCCTCTCGGGCTCCTGGCAGCTCGGAACAAAGAGCTAAGGCCCTGCCGCCGATCTGAGCCCCTGACCCCGTAGCTGCAGCTACCCCCGGGTCCCAGCCTTGGCCCCCACCGCCCCCCAGCTCTTCCCGGCTGAGAGGGAACAAAGAGAGGAGGAGCAGGAGTAGTGAGGTCGTCGGCCCCCTGAGGGCCCACCACGGTGGCTGCCTCGCCATCACCCTCCGCCTCCCCACACTGCCTCCACCGTCCCCCGCTCCGGTCCAGGCCTTGGGCCCACCCCACCGCTCGGGCCCCCTCCCGGGCCCCTGCCGCCGCCCCGGTCCCCCGCCTCTCGGCCTGTCGCTCCGCGCCACCGCCGCCACCCTCTGGCCACCATCTACTCCGCTGCCAGAGCCCCTCTGGAGTGCGGCTCCGGCTTTTGCCGCCCCCACCACAGCATCCCCGACGCTGCTGCCGCCTCCTGCCGCTCCAACATGGCTCCCGGCCCCTGCGATGGTTCGTTCCACCTCCGCCCCGAAGCTCCAAATCCGGTGGTACAGTCCGTCGCGCATGGCAGCTCTGATTACCGAAGCTTGTGCCGCCATCTTTATTAATGGAAAAGCGTAAGCTCTGCCCACGGTGCTGAACTGGGTGTGAAGGGGACAGCGTTTGGATCCACCCTTTTTGCTCCTGGCCACCTCCCTCACCCGCCTCTTTCCTTTTAGGGCGCTGTCCCTGCTCCGTGTCCTAGCCTTTCTTCTGCTTGCGGGCCTCTTGTTGCCCTTCCTGAGCACTAGTTCCACACGCTGTCCCGGATTTTGGTCTAAAAATTTGCTGCACAGTGAGAGTTCTCATGATTCTTGCGGGGGGCGGATATCATGTGGAATCCTGGAGTAGAGGGGGCGATGTTTGCAGGGGGCACGGTACCTGGGGCGCCAGCAGGCCGAACAATAGCTTTAACAATAGCTTTAACTGTTCGATCAGTGAGTTTTAACTCATGAAATGCCGCGACCACCTCCTTGCTTGGAGCTCCCCTGAGGAGTAGGAACGAGAGGTGACCCGCCCTAGGCGGAAGCAAAGGCCAAACTCTCCCCTGCCTAGACAGCCCCAGTATTCTCCCGTGGCTGGGGGATTCTCCACTAGATGTTACGTGCCCCTCTCCGGGTCAAAGGTCTAGAGTGCTCTGGGATGCCACCTGGAGACTGACGTTGCCACACAGCTGCGGCCCGGCTCTTCGGATCCCGGCCACTAGCTCACTGCAGCTGCGTCCCTTAATCCCTTGAAGGGACTAATGGCAGCTCAATTCTCCCCGTAGGTTAATCCTGTTCTTCCCGCGCTGTGCAACTCCTGGCGTAGGTCGGCATCGGCTGGCCAATGGAGAGACACAGCAGAATAGATGTCAGCGGCTATGAGTGAGGCGGGGAGTGAACGCCCGAACGTTCCAATCAGAAAGTCACCATCTCTATTGGCACAATGGGAGGCTCCGCCCCTGACGACGGACTCATTGTCTGGGGAGAGGGGTCCACGGGTTCCAGGATAGCCAGAGAGATTATCCAGCTCTACCAACCGGCCTGCAGAGGCAGCAGCGACAACGGGCTGCACCACCATGTGCAGAGAGTGTGAGTTTACTAGGACGGAGGAGGGGTCAGGTCTGGGGCCCAAAATGCTCCAAGGGGCGTGGCTCCTGCTTCGAACCAGCAGAGAACCCCTACCTGAGGTCTCTGTCCCGCCCCAAACAATAACTATGACATCACCACCAGCCAATCAGTGCATTCTTTGGCCTCTTGACATCTTTGCTTCCGGGAGGCGGGGTTCCCGTGGGTTCCACCGCCTGAGCTGCGGTGGAGAGCCGGAGGATGAGCCTAAGTGGTGGTCTCCGGTCTTCGATTCTGAGGACCCCCTAAGGTCGGAGCTTCGTGCAGGATGCGTGGTCTGGGTTCTTAAGGACATGATGGAGGAGCATCTGCATCCCTATCAAACATACACAAAGGCCCCTTGGACAGTCCCATGGAAACTGGCAGCGGCTTCTCTGGCCCTCCTGCCCCTAGGGCTACACTGTCAGTGCCAGCACTGGGACAGACGACACATCACAGCCTTCCCCTTCCCACGAGGTCAGTGTGTGCACGGGGAAGACAGCAAAGCACAGAGGATCTCAAATGTTCCTGCCTCAGCTTCCCAAGGACCTGTGCTTCCCACCGAACTACAGTATTTCAGGAGGATCATGGTTCCAGGCCTTCAGCACCCCAGTGAGCCAGGAGTCTCCATTCAGGAAGAGAAGGGGAGGCATAATGCCCCCAGGATGCAGAGAAATCACCGTATTGTGCATCACGGAGCTTTCACTAGGGCCAAACATTTCAGCCCCCGCGCAGGGCCAGGGGAGCCTCTGTGCTGAAACTTCTGACAGTGGACAGTTAAGGACGTCTCCCCATCAGTGCCCATGCTTTGCTCCCGTGAGTTACCTGTGAAATGTGATTGCCTCAGCTTCCTAAGAACCTGTTTCCCAGGCCCTAAGCCTAACATTGGCCTCGCTGTGCCGCTCACTGCATTAGTCTTGTTGGGAGAGTCCTCTGCCTTCAGTGCTCTGCTGAGAAAGGCTAAGTCGAGAACACAAGTCGTAGTATCAGGGATTCTGGATGTGTGGAATCACTTGATAAAAACTTTGGTGAGCCTGGCTGATGTGGCTCAGTGGATTGAGCACAGGCAGCGAACCAAAGGGTCGCCAGTTTGATTCCCTGGGCACATGCCTGGGTTGTGGGCCAGGTCCCCACTGGAGGCCATTTGTGAGGCAACCACACATGGATGTTTCTCTCCCGCTTTCTCCCTCCCTTCTCCTCTCTCTAAAAATAAAATCTTTAAAAAAAAAGTCATCTTGGTGAGTAATGAACTGATAAAAACCATTCTGACCTTGGCTGGCGTGGCTCAGGGGATTCACTGTGGGCCTGCAAATTGAAAAGTCATTGGTTCAATTCCTGGTCGGGGCACATGCCTGGTTTGGGGGCCTGTGAGACACAACTGCTTGATCTCATATACTGACATTTCTCTCCCTTCCCCTCTTAAAAAAAAAATCTGCCGACTGGTGTGGCTCGGTGGGTTGAGTGTTGTGCTGCAGGGTTGCCAGTTCGATTCCTGGTTGGGGGAAACCAAATGCCTCAGTTGCAGGGCGTGGTCCCTGGTCGGGGTGCGTATGAGACACAACCGGTGTTTCTCTCTTGCACACTGATGCTTCTTTCTCCCTCCCTTCCTCTCTCTCTAAAAATATATAACATCTTTATAAAAATAAAATCTTAAAAAAAAAACGCACTCTGGTTGCCGCCTGGCAGAGACTTCTGGACTCCCCTGCCCCCACTTCCACCACGAGCTCTTGACTTGGGAGCCCACAAGGAAAATGACGTTTTTGTCCCGATTCCCCTCACACAGTACAGGTCTCACCCGTATCTGTTTTACTCTTTTAGCATCCCCCCGCCCCCGACGACAATGACCAAATCTCTGCTGAAGCTGAGTAACGACACATCTCGCTGGGCCCATGATGAAACAGAGCTGGACAAGGCCCAGGTATTCAAGGAGGCCAGGGCTGGGGTCAGGTTTCAACAGGAGAGAGAGAGAAATGGCATTTGAGGCAAAGAAACATTTAAGTGAAGCCCAGAGGGACAGTCACCTGTACAAGGACCACAAGGCACTCGGTGGGTGTGGTCCAGAAGTGGGAACTCAACAGGACTCTAGGGACCTTGAAGGACAGGCCTGTCAGGGACCACCACATCAGGCTGGAGCGGTCAGGGCACGCTAAGGATGAGGTTCTGAGGTCCCAGTGCCCCTGCCCATCTTCTTCCCACCACCACCCAGGATCATACTGGGAAGCCTGTTTGCAGAGGCCTGTGATTTATTTCCAAAGGTGAGCGGCGACACATAGGAAACTACACATGGCTTTCTGGTCTACATTTTTACAGAGAAAATAGAATCTGTCATTGGCTTTCTCAGTCCATCACTCCATTCTGTGAGGCTCGAGGATGGGTAGCCCGCCCGTCTCCAAGGTTCTGCTCTCAAAGCAGCATCTTGGCCAAGGCCCCTGGGGGTGGGAGTGAGGGGTAGCAACCCCCCCAGGGGCAGGGGAAGCACATGAGCAGCATTTACTGCAAAGCTAAGGCAAAAAAAAAGAGCTGGCAGGAAATCCCCTCACCCCAAGGACATGGCTGGCTGAAGCCCAGGCCACAGACCGGACGGGTGGGGCCGGAGGCTCTGGCCCAGCCGGGGGCAGCAGCAGCAGCAGCAGCAGGACTCTGCGTGTGCATGTGTACGTGGGGAGTGGTGGGGGGACATGCTGAACAGGCCGCCTGGGGCAGGTGGGCTTCAGCTCACAGACTCCCTTTGCCCCAGCATTGTTCCCAGAGCGTGGTCCTCCATCCTGCACTTGGCCCCTCGCATTAGCCCTACTTCAGGTAGGGGGCCCTGCTCAGGTCCCTTCCACCACCACACCCCCTAACACTGTCAGTGCAAAACAGCCGTAGGGCCAAGCCCCAAGTCCTCTGATCCCCGCCCTGGGCTGCAGGGAAGGGAGGAAGGGAAGGTGCTAGCTGGGGGCCTCGCCCAGCACCGGGAACTCCTTGCACATCTCCTGGACAATCATGCGGTCCATCTGGCACTGGGCTGAGGCGTCCTCTTCGGCCAGGATACGCCGCAGTGTGGCTTGCAGGTCAGTGAGCCGGTGGCGGTGCTGCAGATAGGGTGTGGAGCGGACCACGGCATGCATCAGGGAGAGGTATTCCATGCGCAGCTGTGGGAAGAGCAGGCAAGCTCACGGACCCCAAGAAGGCACTGCTAACGGGGAAGGACAGGCCCCGTGGCAGCCACAGGGACCCTGGGGCTGTGGACCAGCTCACACCGGTGAAGACCAGGGTCGCACGCCCAGCACCCAGAGTGTATTGGGCACAGAGCTGGCCTTTGATAGTTGTTGAGTGAGTGAGTGAGTGAGTGAATGAATCAGCCGAGACACAGACAGTCCCAGAGTGTGGCTGGCCCAGGAAGTCCTGGCTCAGCGAGGTGGCAAGAAGCCGCGGCGAGCCCCTGCCACCGTCCTCCAACGCTGCGCCCTCGTGGTAACGCTGTCTGAATTCAGGGGCCCTCTGCTGCTCACTGCCCCCTCACTCTGGAAGATCTCACTCACACCCGCAGCTCCAAACAGGACCCACCCCCGTACCTCTGGCCCAGACTTCTGTGAGCTCCAGAATAGAATCCTCCAACTGCCGCTGGTCATCTCTGCATATCTCAAAGGGACCTCAAACCCCTACATCCGCCGCCAAACTCGCTGCTGTCCGTTCAGATGCGCAGGCCAAACCTGCAGGCGTCCTCGCTCATCTGACTCTCCACACACCCCCCAAACCCAACCTGACCCCATCACCTTACGGCCTCCACATGCTCTGAATCCGTCTCCAATTCCCAACCCCAACCTACCCTCCCTGCACCTCGGGTCGAAGAGCTCCACCAGCCGCTCCAATCTGACACCCCAAGCTGCTCCTTCCCTTCCCCGAGGCCCCCAGGCACTGGCCTGCCCCTGCACCACCCCTGGTCAGACCCAGCGCCTGAGCAGCGGCCAGCTGCAGGGCCAGGCGCAGGCCTCCACCTCCTTCCCGGCCACAAACTCTGATAGACGCACATTGTCTGGGACTGCCCCCACTTTTCTCGGCTGTGTTCACTTCTTCCTCAAAGTGCCACTGCCCATCATCTCTGTTTGGCGAACCTAAACTGCTCAGCCGGCTGGCCTTGTGCTTCAGGGAGAAAACAAGCCACCTCTCCGGAAGCCCTGTCTTCTCTCAGCCGGCACCTCCCCCGCCCCTGCCGCAACGAACTGTCAGGGGCCCTCCCCCAACGTGGGCCGGGCCCTCCTGCGACCTCATCCCCTCGCCTTCTGCAGCGCGCCCCACCTTGCCCTGTGATACATCAGCCAGTGCTCCACTTGCCAGATGGCTCCCTCTGGCTCCCAGCCGTGCGCCACTCTCCCATGTTTAAAACACCCTCCGGCCCTCCGTGCCCTCCGGCAACGCCTCCTTCCCCTGCTCCCCTTCACAGAAGCTCACCGGGGACTTGTCTCCCCTTACAGCTTCCAACCCCGCCACTCACGTTCTCTTCCCTCCACTCCAGAGACACGGCCTGTCCACCACCACCGACCTCTGTGTGGCAAATCGAGTGGCCAATTCTCAGTCCTTATCTTACTCTGGCTCCTAACTGTGGCGACGGCTCACTCCCTCCTCCTCCAAACACGTGGCTTTGGGCTCCTGTTCCCCGGGTTTTCCTGCTGGGTTTCTCCCTGCTTTCCCACAGGCTCCCGTGCCGGGGCCCGAGCATCCTTCTGAACTGTCCCTCCCGTGACGTGGTCACACTGCCACAGGCTTCCTGCTCCATCTACGCACAGACAGGGCCAGGGTGTCTGCAGTCCCGGCTGCCTCCCTGACGTCCTCCGCATGTGCCTGCATGTCTCGAAGCGATCTTCTCAATCTTGACACGTCAAACGGAGCTCTATCCCCTACCGCCCCCGTGTCCAAGCTCCTCCCCACCTCACCCCTCGCCTGCTCAACAGGAGTGCGGCGCCAAGTCCCGCTTTCAGCACCAACCCCAGCTCTTCTCCCCCTGCCATGCTCTGCCCACCCGCCCGTACCCCCGACAGGGGCGGCCGCTTCCTTACGCGCCGTTCCCTGGGTGTCCATTGGATCAGGGGCCCTCCCCAAACATGGGCCTGTGCACCCCGCTCCTTGGAGAAGCCCTTGCAGCCTCCACGCCCCACTTCCTCCCCGCACCTCCCACCGCTGCCTCCACTCCAGCTTTCTCCGACGGACCACCCCCCACGTCGCCTCATGGCTGGCTCCTCTGGGGCCTCCCACGCTGGCCTGGCGCCAGGAGCAGCCCCATCCCTTGTCTTCATCCAGTGTCATGCCCCCCCGCCCTGTGTCGGTTTCTACACAGCTACTGTCCTTGCGGCAGCCCCCTCCGGGCACCTTGTCTCCAGGCGACAGGTCCGCGATGTGCCGCACGGTGATGTCGATGAGTGCCATCATGTCCGTGTGGTAGAAGATGGCGGCCGTGGCGGGGCTGGCAAACACGTCCTGCAGGAACTTGAGCACCGAGTGCGGCGGCTGCGGCTCGTGTTTGAAGATGCGCACGGGGTCATCTAGGAGGCGGCGGAAGAGACGTCAGGGTGGTCCTCGGGGGGGGGCCCAGGCACCCCCGGGAGTCATGGGGTCACGGAGTCACAGGGCCCTCACCCCCTCTGTTTAGGAGCAAGAGCAGCTTCTCGGAGAAGATCTTGACGTTGGTGTGCTTGCCCAGGGCGGCCATGACGACGTTCTGGTCAGGGGCTGAGGAAGGACAGGTGTGGGTGAGCGGACGGGCCGAGCCCAGGAGCCCCCAGCAGCGCCCGGCCACCTCCCTGCCGGGCCCCACCCCCATTCCCACCTGGCAGGTGCAAGTTGAGTGCCAGAAGCAGGTTCATGCAGAGATCCGGCAGCTGCTCCGTGGCGTCCAAGGGCAGCCCGTCCTCCACGATGCTCAGCAGGAACAGGGCGAAGGGGGTGCCCAGGTGCTCTGTGAGAGGGGCAAACGGGAGTCCGCAGCCCTGGCCTCTGCTCCGTACCCCCAGCCTCCCTGGGTTTCTGTGAGCCCTGGAAGCACCTGTCAGTGGGCCCCAGCCTCTCCGGCCACAGATCCTGGCTCCAGCTGGTTCTGGGCTCCCTACAGTGAGCTGGTCAGTGACCTGCCTTCTTACCGTAGTGCGCGCAGGGCACTGCCTCCCCCATGGAGAAGACCATGGCCAGGATGAGGGCGGAGTAACAGAGTTTCTGGTGGTCTGAGGGGGCAAGACAGGCAGTCAGAGTCCCTGCAGATGGCAGGAACCCCCCTCTGCAGATGGCAAGAAGCTCCCCTCGCCTCACCCTGCGTGTCTGTCTGCATGTCCCGCGCCAGCTCCACCGGCAGCACAGATGACACGAGCGTGGAGATGATGGCTGCGTCCAAGCTGCACATGGCCCCAAAGCACTTGAGCAGCAGCAGCCGCAGCGACACCCGGTGCTCCTGGCAGGGGACCCGTGTGCTTAGTGCCTGGAGCCCCACCTCCCCCCAACATCCCTCCAGGCCCCGCCCCTCCGTCTCACACACACCATTTGGTAGTAGGCCACCAAGGCCAGGACAGACTCGAACTCGTTTCTCTTGCACATTTTCTTGCAAACTTCAGGGTCTGCATCAGTCTGTGAGGAGGAGGAAGTGTGACAGTCACTCAGTGTGAGCCGTGCGGCCACACGTGAGCGAGCTGAGTACATGGAGGGAGACTCCTGAGTAGCAGAGAACAGCTCGGGGTGGGGGTGGCTGCTCTGCACACTGGAACAGCTGTGGGCCCCCCCCCTCACCAGAATGTGCAGCAGTTCCTCCAGGTAGCAGCGGATGACACCCTCATCCTCGTACAGGGCCCAGCTGCGCTGCTGGGCATCGTCCTTCCGCCGAGCCAGGTCCGCAAAGATCACCTCCAGCCGCTGCTGGTCGTGGCAGACTTGCCCCGAGGGCAGGGCAGTGCTCAGGTCCTGGGGGGAAAGGGCGGGGCGGGGCTCAGCAGGCTCTCCCCCACCTCTAGGAAGCCCCCTGGCTGAAGCCCAACCTAGGCCCTGAGGTCACGGGCATGAGGTCACCGTGAGCCAGGCTCAGTGTCAGGCAAAGGATCGGGGCCTCACCTCCCAGAGCTGCCCCTGGTCAGTGTCCTAGGACCTGTGAAGGGACCAGACCGGGGTTATCTTCCCTCCTCGCCACTGCTCCCCGTCGAGCTTCCACAAACACCTGTTCCCACGGGCCATCCCTCAACATCAAGGCTCCCACAAATACCAGCCCAGTTCTTCATCCCCCTCCAGGTAACGCCACTGCCCCCAGTCTGGATAACCTCCCGGGACAGGCTTCTGCTTGCAGCACGTGTGTGCATGTTCCCCGGCAGACTGCCTCTCATCTCAGATCTGCATAAACCTCCTCCACGAGGAGGCCATGGCCTCTGTCACTGCTCAAACGAGACTGAGACCCCACGCTCCAGTTCTACTCGACAGGGCACCAGGCCTGTCATCTACCCACCTGCCATGTTCCTCTTGAGCCCTGCCAGCCAAGCAGTGCCAGCCATGCCCAGAAAAGGCAAGCCATCCACCCACTGCTCCCCTGACCCCAAACCTGGGCTGCAGGAACCGTGGAGCCCCGGGATGCCCCACTGTGCAAGCTGGGATCGCTGCCCTCCAACCCCGCTCCCTGATCGGGGCCCCGCCCCATGATGCCCACACCTCACTCAGGTCTCCTCATTCAGCACTTAGGCCTCCATCAGAGTCCTCGAAGCACCCCCTCCTCTCCAATGCCAAAGTCAGCAAGGCACTGCCCTCGCTCATGCCCTACGTCCATCTCTTCCCCGAAGCTAGAGAGAACTCTTGGCCACCGCATCTGGTCTCACCTGTCAGCTGCCCCGTGTCTCAGCTCCTCCCACACCACCTGCATGCTCACTCTCTGTGTTCTAGCCAAACTGGCCTCCACTCACTGCTTCCTGTGAGCCTGGCTCAGCCCTGCCTCAGGGCCTTTGCCCAGGCTGAGCCCCTGCCCAGAATGCTCCTCCTCCCTGTCTGCTTAAGGGATCAGCTTCCATGTCCCAGCACCCCGCACACTGGTGGCGGTGCAGAGCTAGAGCTCAATAGGCACCTGTCAAGTGAAGGCTGGGCCTCAGTGTGAGGGTGGGGAAGGGGTGGGGGCGGCAGGGCAGCAGGAGGATGGGGAGGCCCTTGGCCCTAGTGCCCACCCTCACCTTGCCCTCTACCAGTGAGAGGAGGACCTGCTCCATGACAGGGGAGACGGCTGGCACAGAGGCCTGGATGTGACCCACCACGACGCCAATGGCCACACGGCATAGCTCGTGGCTCAGGCTGGTGTTTCTCCGCACGAGCTCCATCAGCTCTGCCCCGATGGTCCTGGGCACGACTGTCTCAGCCACCGCCTTCTCCTCTGTGGTCTCCAGGCTCAGCGCACCCAGGGCCTCCAGCTCATCGGGGGCTGAGGGTGTATCAACTGCCACCTCCTCTGTAGGGGGTTCAGGGGCTGGCACCTCGGAGGGAGGGGGCTGAGCTTGGGACACAGTGGTAGGAGTACTGCGGCGGGGCACGGGCGGAGGTGTGGGTGAGCCGCTGGGGCCCAGCTCAGACGAGCTGGAGCCAGTATAGAGCGTGTCAAGGGAGGTGCTGCTGACTGAGGAGCCGCTGGACACGGAGCTGCCCCCGGAGGGCGTGGTGTTGCGGCCACCTGTGGGCAGAGAGTGGAGGCTATGCTGGGGCAGCCCCCAGGGGCCCTACCCCTCTGAGCCCAGAGCCCCTGTCCCTGGTTCAGGGCCCAGTTCCTCTGCCAGACCCTCCCCACTGAGCCCAGGGCCCCCAATTGTCGTAGTATGTGCTTTGTCTTCCCCTAAGCCTGGAGCCCCCAACTGCCTGACACAGCAGAGCAAGCATTCCAAGCTCATGGAACCCCCCCAGCCCCGCCTCTCACCGCTCCCCGAGGCCACCAGGGCCTCTCGATCGCGACGCTTCACAGGTGGAGGGGGTGTGGCAGGTGCTGCTCGGCGAGGCTGCGGTGGGATCTGGGAGGGTACAAGTGAGGTCCGAGAGGGCAGGCTGCCATCTGGGCTGCCAGCCCGGCTAGGGCCCTATGCTCCTGGCACGGGCAGGGCTATGGCTCTGGGCAGGCCCTTTAAGTCTCTGGACGAAGGCCCGAGGCCCGCCCACCTCCCTTCCCCGGGCTGTCCTCCCCACGTACCTGGTAGAGGCTTCTGTCGGCCCCGAGATACTCAGAGCTGGGCAGGCTGTGCTGCCGCTCGAACCCAGCACGACACACCCCGTTGGGCTGCCTGCCAGCAGCCGAATCCAGATAATGGTCACTCGTGGACGGGGTCATAGCCGCAGGGCTGGAGGCAGAGGGGCCCCTGCGGGACAAAGTCTCTTTCCGGTGGTGGATCAGCTTCCTAAGGGACAGGGAGATCACTGGAGCTGTCGCCTCATAACTCCCAGAGTCATTGCATGCTCCCGGTGGGATGCGTGGGTCCCCCACAGCCCAGGCCTGCCCCACCTCCCTTATGCTCCACCCCACTCTGCACTACCCCCAGCCCTGCCCCCAGCACCTCCTCAGGACCCACTGAAGGACCCCACCCACTGCGCTCACTGGGAGGTGCCCTCCGCCACCCCCACTCACTGGAGGACTCCGCGCTGCTCCAGGCTGTACTTGCCACCTTCCCGCATGGCTGCATTGTGTACAGCTTCGATGGCCCGGTCAATGGCTTGGAGGACATCCTGCTCCAGGCCCTGGGTGGGGGAGCAGGGGCGGGCAGTTAGAACTGGGGTAGACGGAGAACCACAACAGCTGAGGCCTGGAATGCTAGATGTGAAAACAGAAAGCTGGACGAGAATACGACATGGGGTTCCCAAACTGCGTCACTCAGGGAGCCGAGGCCTGGCATGCGGGGGCCCTGCTCAGGCTTTTAGCCCACAGTGAGGCTCTCAGCTAAGATGTCTCTGAAAACCAGGAGTCCAGAGCAAACACACGGGCCCGGGACCCCCAGCTTGAGGCCAGGAGCACACACCTGGTCTATCCCCAGGCTTGACCATCCCCAGAGCTCAGGCTGAGATGCCACACAGGGAGCCTGCAGAGTCTAGAGCCCTTAACAAATCACCCCGGACCTTGCTGATGGCTCACAAAACCAAGGTCACACTCCAGAACAGCCCTGATTTCACAGAGCCTTCTGCAGGTCTTAGTAACTGATGACAGGCCAAAGAGATCTCCTCTCCCTACCCCTGCTACCAGCTCTCATGCCCCCAGGCTGGTCCAGGAATCTTCTAGACCCACCCTGAAAGCAGCAGTTCTGTGTTTGTGGCAAAGGATGAGACACAAGAACCTGTCCCAGATTCTGTTTTGTTATCCCCAACAACTCAGGGGCCTAATCTACCCAGCCTGCCTGGCATGGGGTAGGGAGCAGGGGGCGGCAGCTGTGGGACCAGCTACCTCCACCCCTACTCTGTCCCTGACACACATGATCCATTAGGCTAAACAGGAGCCTCAGAACTGAGGGGATGTCGTCACTACAGAGCAGGTTTGAAAGCTTTCATTGTGGGGACAGACAGATGGACACAGAGGTCAGCAAAGCCCTGCAGGTAACACAGGGCATGCCGGAGTGCAGGGAGACAGGAGACAGAAATGGGAGCAGAAAGAGAAAGGCAGATACACACAGAGGAAGAAAGACACAGAGACAGAGAGAGGGGGGTGGGGAGAGACAGGCAAAGGGAAAAAACGCAGAAAGAAATTGAGAGCCTGAGACAGAGACGGAGAGAGTCGGAGAAAGAAAGACACACACGTAGGTAGAGTCAGAATGAGCGTGTTAGGGAGTCCGAGGCAGGGAGATCTGCAGAGAGAAACCAAGACCCAGAGCGGATGGTAGCCTCTCTGCCTTCCCCAAACACCCAGCCCTCCAGGCCCTGGCCAGGGGAGGGGCCTCGCAGGCCCAGGTACAAGAAGCAGGCCTTCCCTCAGGGGCCTCCAACAGGCCCCCAGCCCCAGAGAGCCTGGGTCTCACACGCTCACTCCAGACCCAGCATCCCTGACATCCACCACTGCCCACTGTCACTCCAGGCACCCCCGTGTGGGATAAGGCCGAGGGTCCCCTGCCCAGGGCCCAACAGAGGACATCTCCAAATTTACCCTGTCATTTCTGTCTTTAACTCGGCTGGGACAGGATGTTTCCTGAAGTCTAGGGACTAGGACGGCCTTGGGGGTATCAGGCACTGGCCAGGCCTGGGGGCTCCAGGCCTTCTTTCCTTGTGGTCAGAAGTGACCAGCTGGTGACACTGCATCCAAGCCCCAACAGCAGGACTGTTTTGGGGGAAACAGGAACTAGGGCTGTAGCCTCCACTGGAAGGACAGGCGGGCACAGTCAGACCAGGGGAGGCCATGGGAGGTCTCACTTCCTCACAATGGGAACAGCCCCCATTCCAGGCTGGGGACAAGGAGGGATGGAACTCCCTCCCTTTCAAAGAAAAGGAAGTCTGAAAAGTCAGGACCTGCGACTTGGGGGAAGGGGGAAGAGTAGTGGCAGTGAGTGCCAGCCGACCGCCTTGGTTCCAGGTGGGTGGGTGGTCTCAGAAGAAGCTCAGGGTGTAGCTTAGTATAGGACAGTGAAAGACACCGAAGTCTCAGGGCTTTGGGAGTCATCTAGGGGACGGGGGTGTGTATGGCTCCGGGGTCCAAGTTGGGGGGCGGTGAGGACAGGGAGGATGGTTGTGGAAAGCGTCCAGGGTGACTGGGTCTCCGTGGTGGAAGCAGTGGCTCCAACTGGGGGTTTGAGGGTGGGAGGCAAGAATGTGGGATCCTTGGGATCCAGGAAAGGGACCGATTAGGGATCTGGGGAACTGGTCAGAATTCGGTGGGGCTGGAATCCAAGGCTGACTATTGAATTCTATTCAGATGAGGGTTCGGATATGGGATCCCAATGGGTCTGGGATCCCAAGGAATCTCAGTTCCAGAGTCAGGTTTTTGGTAAGTCTGAAGTCCTTAGAGTTGGCTGTCAAGGACCAGGTGCAATGTGGAGGTGCGAGCTCTTGGGGTCCTAGTCCTGGTGGGTTTGGAAAGAAACGGGGCCATCGTCAGACCAGGAGAAGCCATGGGTCAGTTTCTCAAACTCCTTCTCGGACCCAGCATTCCGGGGTCGGTAGTGCGAGCCAGTAACAGGACCCATCCTAAGGGCCGCGGAGGGCCGGCGGGGGACGGGGCACACTCACCTGCAGGCGGCGCAGGTAGGCGGGCGGCACGTAGCCCGTCTCCCCACTGCGCGCCCGCGCCGCCAGCCACCAGTGCGCGCTGCTGCGCTCCAGCACCAGGAAGGTCTCGCCCGCGGCGAACGCCAGCGCGTTAGGCTCCGCCGAGCGGAAGGCGTACAGCGCGCGGTACATGGGGCCGAGCCGGGCCGCGCTGGGGCAGGGTAGGCGGCGGGGGCTGTGGAACCGGGACCCAGGCCGCGAGCGCCGCACCCGCCCCGCCCCGTGACACAAGGCGCGTGCGCGCGCACGCCCGCACGCCGCAGCCCCGCCCCTAAGTGTATCGGCCCACGCACGCAAGCGCAGAGCCCCCCGCGGCCCCAAACGCTGGAGAATTCGCCGCCTCTTCGTCCCAGGACCCGTCGGACTCCAGGTCCCTGCTCCACCTTCTCGACCCCGACCCCTCCCAGAGCCTCAGCGTTTTCTGCCCAGCCCTCCATTCCTTTATCCTGCTCAAGCCCGAGTGCTTAGGCACCTTAGTACCTCCCGAAGGAGCGCTCCGCCTGCAGCCCAACGGCAGAGCCTGTGTTCCTGGCGTCCCGCCACCCCGGGGTGGGTAGTGAGTCCTGACGTAACAGTAGGGACGGCGACCCCGTGTCGATTGTCCCTTTGTTGTTTAATGCTGTTCGAGGTTCCCGCGGGGCCCGGGTCTCCTTGGTGTATTTTAGGTCTTAGGACCCCTGATAAGGTGGCAGCTCCGGCAGCAGACTGCGCCAGTGGTGGGCAATGGGGAAGCAAGAGTGAGGAAGGGGTCTTAAAAACAGAAACCAGGTCGGGACTGGCCCGTCCAGAGCCCTCCCATCTTCCCTCTCCACCCCACCCCCTTCAACAACTAGCAACTCTTCCTCTCTGCCCCGTGGTGTCTTTGTGTGGCCTGTTTCCTCGGCCTGGGACGCACTTCCCGCTCACAGCAGACGGATGCACAGGAAGCTGTTTCATATTGGTCTGTTCTATTGTTTTGACAGGAATCAACTCCAATTCTGATGTTCCCTTCTGAGAAGACAAGAGGGCTGGGGGAGGGGGAGGAGTGAGGTGACGTGTGTGGCCTTAAGAGCTTGTTTGACCCACTCACTTGACAAGTCAGTCCTGACCTGGAGAGCACTTTGAAGTCCTATGAGGGAGCGGGGAACCTAGAGAGATCTCTGGGGATCTCTCACTTCTCTACAGGGACTGGTTCTGCCACATTATCCATCGGAAGCCTGGGCCCAGGGAGCGGAGTCTGTGGGCACAACCACACCGGTGTATGCACTTGGCCTGTTTTTTGTCATAGAGGACAGAGGCATAGTGGGCCGTGGCGGGGTGATGCCGGGAGGTTCAGGAGGGGGGTGGTGCTGCTTAATTTGGACCCTGCCTTCTTGGCACCAGGTGTGTGCCCCTCTCCCTGGTGTCTGGTTCAGCAGTTCAAAACCTCCTGCCACACATCATCCTCCCAGAAACCCTCCTAGCAAAGAGCACAAGTCACTCTCCTTGGGGCTGCCCTGGCTAAAGCTGCACAAAGGCCAAGACTGGCACAGTTGCAGTGGGGCCCAGGGCTGCATAGGAGTGGTGACAGGTGGCAGAGCGGAACCAACCAACCTGCACCGACCCTTTTGAACACCCACCTCCTGGGACCCTTCACTAGAGACCATGGCTGCCAGCAGACCAGAGGCTGGTCTGCTCCCAGGACCTCTGACATCACAATGTCCAGCCAACTAGCTGCTACAGGTTTGACTAGCTGCATGAGGGCAGAGAAAGACCAGTGTCAAGTGTAGCTGCTGTCCATAGCAGGTGCTGGGACACAAGGCCACCACAGACCCCACAGGAATTAGGCTAAAATATGTGTGAGGGTTCCTTTTGGGTGAGCACAGGGTGCTAGTTTAGGGGACTGAGGACCACGCCATGGAGTGGAGACAGTGGCAAGGAGAATGGTTAGGAGGCTTCTGAGGGTTGGAAGGGGAGTAGGCTGCTTGCCTCTGGCAAGAACGACAGCAGCACTGTGTACGATTAACAAAAGGATTTGTATTAGAACATTTACACTCAAGGAAGAAAGAGGTATCTGCATCATCAAATGTGGAATGTTGAAGAAACGGTTAAAATAAATAAAGACTCCAAGCGTGGCTGGGGCTGGCCCAGGCTGGGACTCACAGAGGCCTCTGAACATCAGCTCCAGGCTGCAGAGGCCACACTGCCTGGCCATACTGGCCACCTCCCTGACACAGCACAGCTGTACCCGGGACACAGAGAGTCAAGTGCTGTTGCAGCCAGCAAGCTCACTCCCCGCTTTCCTCATTTATCTCTGTGACAATGTCTATCAGGCTCTGGAGCCCGAAGATATAGCCAGCATCCTGGCCCTCGTGTACCACACTGTCCTCGCCATACAGCCTGCAGGTGGTATGTGCAAAGTCGATCATGCGCACGTCCACTGAGCTGGCACCAATGGGCTTGAAGGCATAGGCACCAGCAGACTCATCAGCTGACTCCTCTGACAGGTCCTCCAAGTCCTCAGCATCTGAGTCCAGGGCCACCTCAGGCCGCTCCTTGCCATCATAGATGACTAGCAGGGAGCTTGAGTAGAAGCGGTAAGACTCCTGTCGCTCCAACACAGCCTTGAGCTCAGCCAGCTTCTTAAGCACAGGGCCCAGGAGCTCACGGCGCAGGTACCGCCCATTGTGGAAGAACTGGTAGAGTGCCTCCTTAAAGCCCTGCACAGACAGCTTCCGTCCGTGGTACTTGTTCATGAACATGAGCTGCCCACTGCCTGCCTGGTATACCTGTGGAAGAAGGACCAACAAGTCAGATGCTAACCACCCCCTCAAAGCCTAGACCCTGGGGAGTGGTTTGCAGTAACGGTAGCCCTGGATCAGCTCCTTTGACTTGCTGAGTCACAGGAGACACTGTCCTCTCCAATCAACACTCACTCAGGACCCAGCCCTCTGACTTGGGTTCAGTATACGGCTGGCGGAGAGGACCTAACCCTCTTGCCTTTCTCTCTCTCCTGTGTCTGGACCCTGGACTCCGCCAGCCAGGCCAGCCCCAAAGGGGATCACCGAGGCACACATGATTCTTTTCAAACCAGAAGTGCTCGATTTAGTAAAATCTGGTATCTTTTCGAGAAAATAGGACTGTGCAGGGTGGGGGGAGTCGCAGCTACTGGATGACCTAGCCGGCCCACACCACACACCAGCTCTCCTCTCACCTGCATGCCACACACGCGCACACCGATGACCGCAGATGTGCTCTGCTGGCATTTTCGGATCTGGTTGGCTGCCTTCTCCTCTGAAGCATCGTCACCATGCTGGCGTGTACCCATCTTGAGGTCCAGGACACAAGGCATCTCATACCGGGAGGTCAGGTTCTCCAATAAGATAAATTCTGAGTGGTTAAGGAAAACGCCCCCCTCTAAAAGAGGAGGTGCTGCTGCACGGGTCCTTGGCACTCCCAGGGTATAATGCCTGTACACAGTGCCCAGTGAAACCCAAGACCAAAGAGGGTCCCATCAGTCCTGCCATCTCCCACAAGGAGCCCAAGGCTGACTGCAGGCCAAAAGGCATCTTCAGTTCTTGTCAGGGAACTTGCCTGAGAACAGGCTGGGTCTGGACTCAACACCTAGGCCTAAATATGAACTAGAACCCTGGCTGAGCCCTGGCTAGGGCTCCCCTATCAGAGCACATATAAGAATCAACAAATGAACGCATGAGTAAGTGGAACAACAAAGCAATGTTTCTCTCTAAAAATCAATAAAAAACTTTTAAAAAATGAACTGGAGACATCAGTATGAACTCATCAAGAGTCTCTCTTTAAAATAAATGTTATTTCCCAGCTGCGTGCACTGTAAAGGTCTAGAAACGACCAGATGTTTGAGCACCCCTAGCTCGGGACCAGCACTCCTACAGCAGGGATTGTTGAACTGTGGCCCCTACTCATGGTTGTATATATGACCTGTAAGCTAAGAATGGTTCTCACAATTTTAAGAGTTCAGAAAATATATAAAAAATACGTCGTGGCATGTGAAAATGAAACTCAAATCTCAGCGGCCACAAACAGCTGTATTGGAGTCCAGTCACACTCATTATCCACGGCTGCTTTTATGCTACAATGCCACAGTGGCTTGCAAAGCCTAAAATGTCTACTATCTGGCCCTTTACGGAAAAGGTTTACAACCCCTGCCTTAGGAGGAGTAGCTAA
>PVKM010015636.1:0-27697 GCA_004027735.1 Carollia perspicillata
AATTTGCATTAATTAGTAAAGCATAGTTTTATTTAAAGAAATATTCTATTTTAGTGAAATTTTGTTATAGGCTTAAAATGGCATATTTTTTTTAGTTTTCTTGGATAATATCTCTATTCCTATTCAAGCCACACATCAGAAACTAATTTTGTTAGCATCACTGCAAAATTCTTGGCCTCTGTTCTCAAGACCCATCTAAGTAGAACTTACAACTCTTGCAAGCGTATTTATGCCAATTTACTTTTAAGAAACAGGTCCACATTAAATCGGAGCGCTGTTAATGGAGCAGTGAAGCTGCTGGGCTATTAATGCTATTCAATCCTGCGTATTGCTGCAAATAGAAAGCCTGATTTGGAACTGCCTGTGAGAGGCACATGGTGCCTGAAAGCTTATCATTTCAACTCTTTGACAAGCCACTAAGCCTCAGAATTAAATTTTGACCTAAATCATGGCTACTTTCATTGCCCGAATAAAGATCTCTCCATTTTTCCATTAAAATTTTTCAAGTACGTACATTTATAAAAGTGTTGGTGATTCTCCATTAGCTTAAAAAAAGAGCCAGATAAACAGAATTTGTAGGAGTGGAGTTGGTGAAGGGGTTGTTTGTTATGTTAGGTAGTTTATAATAGCAAAGCAGCTTGCTCTACATATTAAAATAATGTGGTATGTTCTATCATATTAGCTCAGCACACTGGATCATTATTTTCATGAGTTTATTATTTGTTTAAATAGTACAGTTCAAATGATGTTTTCATTGTTTGGTTGTGTACAATTGGCTAATTGGATTTCAATATTATACTTGTTAAGAAAATAATTACTGTGTTGATCACAGAAGCAGCAGTAAATATTTCTGTTCCCAACATCAAATATAACCATATTGCTAAATTTTCCCTTCACTTATTTAACTATTCTCAACAATAAAAATAACAACAAAAGGTGCTGTTCCAAACAGCTTCTCTATAATCAGGTTTTGGCTCACTCTTTCTTCACCTCAGGATTTAATGACTGTGTTATTAGGTGTGCTTTCTAACTTTCTTTTAAAATGCAAATTAATGCTGATAAATGTTATGTGAACTGTCTGGTTGAATAGAAGTTTGTGAGTCCCTTTGTAGTGAAATAAATAAATAAATAAATAAATATATATATATATATATATATATATATATATATATATATATGATGATCATCTAACACATCAAATATGTAACCCTATACATAAAATCCATCACAGTGAAATTTGAGGTCTGATTTACTGAAAGCATGCCTCTTATGTATGCCTGCAGTTGTACAATGATTATATATGTTGGTATAGATCTATCTATTTATCTGTCATCTATCTATCTACCTATCTAAAGGTATACACACACACACACACATACATGCACACATAGGGTCTGGCACAAATAGCGCCCCTTTTTTATTACAAAATCATAAGCATGTAATTCTGTAACAGAACAATATCACACTCAAGCACACCATATGGCATTTTAGGTAAAATGTTCAAATTAAAACTATACATTATTATACCCATGTTATTACCTTACCAACCACACTCAAGCAGGCCTTACTTCTGCTGGACCCTTTTAATTTATTAGATATGTGAAAGCATATGTTCGCTGTTTTATTATACAATAACTAAACTAATATTTAAACAAATTTAAAAATATATTCTGATAAGAAGTTCAGAACTTGTACCTATTGTACAAACATACAATAGTCATCTTATTATATTTTACCCACAGGCTTTTGCTATAGATGGTTTAATATCTAGTCAAATTTCCTTAATAAAATCACTGGAAGTAACAGCATATATTAGGATTAAATAATTATTAGACACACGTTTTTATCATCGACATACTTTTATCCCACTACCTGCACTCACAGTCTTAGTTTCAGCGACAAATTAACATTTCTGGAGCTCCCCCATCTTTATGAGTGTATATATACATATAGAGATATTCCAAAATACATATGGAATACTGTCATCACAGAAGGATTAGTCAACAAGAGAACATTAATCATAGCACCTTCATTTTGTCACCATTTTCTAGATATAAAAACTACTATTTTGAAATGCACTATTTTCTTGTTCCCAACTCAGTTTTACTAATTTTATATAGACGGGCATCGTGCTGTTTCTTTTTCATTTTTTCCCTTGTGTCACATGTTTTGTTTGGGTCAAGGGAAAGAAGGCAGGTGAGGAGAATGGAGGCCAGAGGGAAAAGGAAGTGAGATGAAGGCATTGGATGCAAGCACTGAATGGTTTTCTCCCGCCATTTAATCAGCCTCATACTTATGTTAACGTTTTCTTCTCTTCCTCATAAAAAACAAACAGCATAACCAAGCCTAATATAGCATTAGCTGACTGTAAGCCCTCAGAAAATAATTTAAATGCCTATGTTGGTAAAATATAAGAATCCACTAGTTTGTTGTGCTTAAGATATAAGATTTTAGGACCACAGTAGCTGAAGGCCAATACATGCAAATATGAGCTAGATATCTGTCTATATCTGAGAACCTTCATATACGAGAGTGCCTCTGTTCCTGATTGAAAACCCCTTTTTAATATTAAAAAAAATCATTGTAGCCTGACCACCTACTGACCTCACTTCCTAAATACTAAATTGACAGCAAAAACCTACTACTGTCTTCTGCAGTCCTGTAAAAATCTTTGCCCACGTTAGCTTTCTCAACTGCAAAGCAAGTCCAGATGGGACCGAGAAATTTCTGCAAGATCTACAGCACATAATTTTGTTCAATAGAGTTATTATGCCACACACAGCTGTATACTGCCATATAAATGAGCACATGTGCAATAGAATTCTAGCATTATAATTTTTATAAAACTAAAACTGAGATTATATATCCATACACAATAATTTATTCGAAACATCAACATGTGCGTTGCTCTAGGGTTACACAAATGGTGCCATTCCTTTTCCATGAGAAAACGTTTGTCATTTAATATTCAGTATTAACACAAATGTTTTCCTCGGAATTATAATCTAAATTAGGTGCTTTAAAATCCATCAATATATCATTAACTTCTTATTTTAACATATTAGATCTATAGAAGAATCAATTCTCCCTAACAATGGTGAAGGAACCTAATCACTCTCTAAATTTACTTTTAATTAGCATCATCTGCATTAATTGGTGTGGCTGATAGCAAAACATTACAGTGCATTGCTATATTATATTGGAAATGTAATATATATTTTGGTCCCATGTCTCTCCAAAAGAAATTTGTCCATTTTCTTTTTTCCTGCAATCCCTTAGTAAATATTTTTGGATGTTTTGCTCAAGAATTTTATCTAGGAAACTACGCGTGACTACATCGAACATTCATCCTTTCAAATACAATTCCAGGTAACTATTTGGTCTTTATTTCCTCTGCATATTTGAGAATATCCTAAGAAATATTTTTTTCTCTTCTCAATCTGCTTCCCCAAAATTCAGTCATTCACCAACATGGTTTTAGATGATGAAATGAAAATGTTGTGTAAACAACAAATAGCTGAGAAGGAAGAAAGAAATCTACCATTTATTGCCAGGGAGTGTTTGATGTTTTTATACGTTCCTTTTTCTCAAACATTATGAAAGCCAGTATTTCCACTGTCCTGATTGGGATTGAGGGTAAAACAAAATAGCCAATTAAAGTTGAGTAATTTTGCAAAGGTAACACAACTAGTGTGCATAGCCAGAGTGTATTACAGATATTCTAGGTCATAGCCGTAGTTCCAGTCCTCTGATCTCAAGCCCAAGGCTAGCTTTTCAGCTCCAGGGGTCCCCAATCCCCTGGCCTTGGCTGGTGCCCTCCGCAGCCTGTTAGGGACAGGTGGCAGAGCAGGAGATCAGCGGCAGGTGGGGGAGCAAAGCTTCACCAGCATTACTGCCTAACCGCTGGGCTCGTTCCCTTCCCCCCATTGGTGGAAAAACTGTCAAGTTGTCTTCCACGAAACTGGTCCCTGGTGCCACAAAGATTGGGGACCTCTTCCACAATATATTTCCTGGTGGTGTTTCACCCTCTGTCCAAGCTCCTTAGTTTTAGAGAAAAACTACAAACCAAATTAATAACAGATTCTCTAGTCAAAGACCAAAAATTAATATAGTAAGACCAATTCTTGGCAGACCTCATGACCAAAAGACCTCAATTTTGTTTGTAACAAGTTTCCTTGCCAATTTAATATTTGGAAAGCACTCTTTTAGGCCTAAATGTCCTCTCATATATCTTATCTCATTTAATGACACCACTCTCCATTTAGCTGCCTAAAATAGAAATTTTAGCAGCTCCTGATTCCTTCCTGGGCCTTATCCCCAAATCCAATCATTTCCTCTATTCTGAGTTTTCAGCTCTGGAAATATATCTCTAAGGCAGTTTTCTTCAAATAGTGTGCCTCCGATTCCCCGGGGGACTTGTTAAAACATAGGTTGCTGGAGGTGATAAATAGGTTTAGTACCTTGGTGATGATATCACAGGTGTACACATACATCCAAACTCAAGAAGATGTATACATTGAACATGTGCATTTTTTGTTATCAATTAAGTTTTAGTTACACTTAAACAAATGAACAAACAAAAAAGGGTTATTGGACTCTACCTCAGAATTATTGCTTCAATAGCTCTGGGATATGACCCCAGGGAGCTGGCATTTTTGGCAAGTTGCCTGGTGATGGCAATACTTCTGATTTGACCACCACATTGTGACAAACTGTTCCAGTGCCTTCTTCCACTCCTTGTACGCAGATACAATGTCATGCTCTCATTTTGTCTTGGCCCGATAATGATTAAAAATATCAACGGTCACTTTCCAATCCCCATCCCCATCCATCCTTTCAATTTTAATGGATAAAAACACAAATCTTACAAGGTTATACAACTAAATAGTATCTCTTGAATCTCTTCAGTGGCAGGCCATTCCCAGGGGGCTGTTTCCCTTGCACAAATGCTTGCCTTTATCTCAGTCTGGCCAATGTTTACTTAACTTCCAAAGTCTATTCCAAAGGCCATACATAGTCTTTTTTGAAATGTCTATGCTTTCCCTGGCAAAATCCATAATTCCCTAGTCTAATTTCTTATCATGCTTACTACCGGGTGTAGTAAATTTTTATTATGTTATTGAATATCAAGGGTGGTCCTTTTAGGGGTTTCTTTTTATTTGCCTAATTCTCCACTAAAATAAAAGAGAAAATTTAACTATCTTCAGGTGCTTTTTGATTTTTTTCTGGATCCTCTACTCTAACAAAAATAAAGAGAAAAGACATAATTTGTTTGGCCTCCTGACTTCCACTTATTAAGTGTTCTTTAAAAATGTCTCGATTGCAAATATATCATTCAGCATATATTATCACCTCCAACACACTATGTTAATACCAAGCTATACTGGGGAGAGAGTTCAATGTTATCTGCATGAGTTTAGAAAAACAACTTGTGTAGGCATGTGTCTCTGAGACACGAATGTCTAAATGAATAGTTATTTTGGGGCAATTTAAGTCACCGTCTATAAATATATACAGATTTTATTGTGATCAGTGCCTCTAGATTTGCCCTGACTTCACCCTCAGTTTTAAGGATATTCCCAACACATGAACATTTCAAACTTACTACCATTCACACTTACATTTTCTAAATAATACAGACATACTCTAAATCTAACTATATCAAGAGATACCTCCTATACTAAATGCATTTTAAAACTTAATAAAATTTACAACAAAAACCTTTTTTTGCACATATCAACTTATTAATATAACAATAATTTTTAAAAGAGAAAATAAAAACAAAATTATATATAAATTACAGAATTATAAATAAATTTATTTTGGCTTCTTCAATCACTTAATTTTATTATAGCTATCTTTATCTAGTACATTGTTCTAAAAATTGCCTACAAGGAAATAATGCAAAGCTTTCGGAAATAAAGTTGCTTTGATTGCACTGGTACAAGCAAAAAGAAAATAACGAATAAGAGAAGAAAGAAGAGGAAGAAACACTCAGCCTATGTCTGAACGCATATGAAGGACCCATGGACATGGACAACAGTGTGGGGATTGACTGTGGGCATGGGGGGGGCTGGGCAAAGGAGGGCAAAGGGGAAAAAGAAGGACAACTGTAATAGAATAACAATAAAAAATAAAGAAAAAATCACTGCATTTATAATTCACTGATTTTATTGTTATACCTCTGTGGCAATTAGTAGCTACTGTTTCTTAGTCCAATAGATAGGGTAAATTAACAGTTTTCTAAGTCTAGTTAAACCATTTTCATTACTGAAAATGAGAAAAAAATTAAATATTGCAATTCAGAGTATAACATCTTAAAGGATGGGTTTAATTTAAAACTATGGGTAATTACCTTTGGAAAAGTCTTTGAGTCATTTTGTGTAAAAATCCAAGAGCCAAGTTCTGACTCCCAAGCACTATTCTCATCAATTATTTTATAATTAAGCTTCATTATCACCCAATATTATAAAAGCAATGGTGAAAATGGTGTCTAACCGACTATATAGTTGTCTCTCAACGTCTTCAGGGGATTGACTTCAGGACTCAAAACATCAAATTCCTCAGAAGCTCCAGTCTTTTATATAAAATGGTGCTGCATTTGCACATAACCTACACAAGCCTCTGGTATAATTTAACTCATATCTAGAATGCTTATGACACCTTGACATTGTAAATGCTATGCAAATAGTTGTTAAACTGTATTGTTTAGGAAATAATGACAAGAAAAATGTCTGTACTTGTTTGGTAGAGATGAAACCATCCTAGGCTCAACTATGTAAGACATGACAGCAACGATATAACATTTCTCAAAAAATATCTTCTGTCTGCAGTTGGTTGAATCCTCGAGTGAGAAACCTGTGGACACAAAGGGCTGACTGTACTTTAAAAATAAGTCTGAATTTTTTCAATATCTGACAAGGTGAAAAGGTTGTTGCCAATTGTTTGTCAGGTTTCTACAGTTTCTTGAAGAGCCCACTTTTCAACTAACAGTAGCGTGTCCCAAGATAATCTCGGGAGGTCTGTGTAGGCGTGCTAAACTAACAAAATCCCTTGGAGAGGCAGAGAAGTACTTCTCCTCTTTCCTTTATTTGGCTTTGTTTTAAAGCCTTTTTCTTTTCCACAAAAGTTCTACTCATTTTCTTCATGCTGAAAATCATGCTCTCCCATTGGAATTCACATTTCTTTCCTTTCGATATGGCTGTTTTGTCAGTCACTAATCTACCTAAGGAGCATAGCAAACGATTTCAAATTTTGAGACATTTTCCCATAATTAGAACCAACAAACTAAAATAAGCAACTTAGTTTTTCCATATGATCATACTGATCTGCGGCTATGACAATTTCGGTGAGATGAAAACTATCTGATGCTTTCAGGAAACTGAAATGATACAAACAATTAGTACTGAAAGGGAAACAAGTTTGAAGAAAAACACTAAATTTTACTGTGAAATGGAGAGACCAAAAATAGATAATAAATATAAATAGACTTTTATATATTTATAAATCCCATTAAATATAAATATATGTATATGAGGTCTGTCTGGAAAAAGTCCAGCCATTGCTAACATAACAAGAATGGTTTGCACCATGTTGATGTAACCTGGCAGCCAAAGAGAGTGGACTGGAGTGTGCAAGTGTGAACAGCGATGATTTCGCTGTACTAGTCCGTGGGGGCAGTAGATGTCCTTGAGTGAGCATGTCTACTGTGTGGCCGTCACATTCAAAATGACTGAGTGAGCAGAGTAACTAATCTGCATCAAATTTTGCATTAAGCTTGAATGTTCCTCTGAGGAAACTATTTGGATAATTTAGAATTCTGCAGCTATGAGCAACTGGTGCTTGGCAGCTTCATCATGACAATGTGCCCGCTCATGTAGCACATCTCATGCAGGTTTTTGGTGAAATGCACCCAGATTTGCACAAATGCACAGATTTGGCATGCTGTGACTTTCTGGCTTTTCCCAAAACTAAAATCACCTTTGAAAGGGAAGAGATTTCGTGTAGTTGAAGAGATTCAAGAAAATATGACAGAGCAGCTGATGGCAACTGGGAGAACTGTGTGAGGTCCCAAGGTGACTATTTTGAAGGGAAATGAGGTGTCATTGTCTTATGTACAATGTTTCCTGTATCTTCTTCAATAAATGTCTGTAGTTTTCATATTACATGGCTGAATAGCTCTGGATAGACCTCATACACCTTGTGGTAGGCAGAATAGTGGCCTCTCAAAGATATCTATGACCTAGTCCCAGGAGCCTGTAAGCACCTAGGTTACATGGTAAGGGAGGATTAAAGTAGCAAATCACTTGACCTTGAAATGGGGAGATTATCCTGGATTATGTGAATAGATTCAATGTAATCATATACTTGTTATAAGTACAAGAAAGAGGCAGAGAGAGAGAATTGGAGCTGACGTCCTTAGAAGTATGTTGCTTTGAAGATGGAAGAATGCGCCACTAGTAAAAGAATTGTGGAGAGTAGCCTCTAGAAGCTGGAAAAGGTAAGAAAAAGGATTCTACTTTAGAGTCTCCAAAAGGAATGAAGACTTGCTAATACATTGATTTTAGCCTAATGATAGCCACTTTGGACATGTGCCCTCCAGAACTGTAAGGTGATAAATTCATGTTGGTTTCAGCCATTAATTAATGGGTACAGTTCATGAAAGCAGAAACAGGAAATGAACATAGCACATACATACACTTGCCTCATGCTTTTTTGCTTAAAGATAAACACTGTCTAGATCAATGCTAATCAACAGAAACATAATGCAAATCCCACATAAGAACCACAAGAATAATTTAAAATGTCCTTGTAGCCATATTTAAAAAAAATAAAACAAGATTAATTCTAACAGTGCCTTTTATTCAATCCAATATATCCAAACTAGTATCATATAAATGTCACCAATATGGCATTATTGATGAGATATTTTGCATTAATTTTATTTGTGCTAAGCCTTTTAAAGCTGCTGATGCTAGAGCATATCTTGGTTTGCACTAGTCACATGTCAACTGCCCACTTGTCACAATTGGTTTGTAGCTGCTGTACCGAACAGCACAGGTCCGCATACGGAAATGTTTTAGCTTTGTGAGAGAATTTTAAGGATGGTTTTGAATACATCTATATGACTTAAAATATAACATATTATTTTATCTGCTTTTTAAAGAGGATTGTGATTTATTTCTAGACTTTTAAAGGGCCTGTACTTTGATGTTCACCAAGACATTGCACCAATTTCCAAAAAATAAACACAAAAGTTTAAATAGTAACAGAATCATGTTAACATATGAATTACTTTCAACTAAGTGGAAATATGTGCTAGTTAAGTCTCTTTCATGCATTTAGTTGGCCCAGTTGGAAGGCTGATTTTTGAGTTGTGTGCAATTTTGTTTTTATCATCAATCTTTTGCAACTTGAAATTATACAGACATATTCTACTTTTACACTTAAAATTTAGAGATCAAATTTTTGTAGTACAAAACAAAGTAAACTGAAATGAACTGACTTCCGTCTTTTGAATGGCTGCTTATTCACATCACAACACAGCTGCCACACAGCTGTCATGGGTCACAGAGTCTGTTCAGAGGTACAGAGCTGAAACAATTAGAGCTGAAACAGCTGATCTGAATTTTTTGCAGGTATAAATACAGGTAATTCAATGCAATCTTTCCTATGACTGGCTACATTCTGCAGCTTTCAAGTTCTTATAATTTAGATAATTTATACAAAGGCAAAGACATAGTTTAGTCTTCATGAAATTTTAAACAGGCATTACAAAAAGATAAGTAGTTGCAGGTAATGAGAATCAATAATCTTTCTGAGATTTTTTATTTCAACCTAAAAAGGTAGTAGAATCTTTCCCATTATGCCTGGTCTTTTAAAGAGAGCTGGTATGTCTACCAGCATTTTAAGTAAATCTACTGATATTTTAAAACACAAAGTAGGCAGCTCAGCTGTGTTCACTGCTCGTATATGTATGCTTTGGAAGAACTACCAATCTAGCATTCTTTTTCCTTCTCGAGTTTGCAGACATGCACATTTTGGGGATGTTATAAACTATGAATATACACCTGCACAGGAGCACCTTTTTCTAAACATTTGGCGGGCCTTACAGCTATTTTTGTTTTGTTTAAATTTAATCCCAAACTTCTATTTAATTTGTAATGTACTAAATCTTCCCACTTTAGACTTTTTTAAAAGGATTGTCAGCATGTGGCAAAAGCCTTATATTAAAGGTGCTCTTCAAAACTCTTAAAATACTTACTTGCACATAAAAATATTAAAAATAAAACTCCTACATGTTTATTTACTACCTTGGCTTTAATTTGCTTTTCTTATTAAGGCTGTAACAAAACCTAAGACGGATGCCCAGATTGAGCACGCTGTTTTTTGACGATTGCTTAATACTTATGTAAGGAACAGGTTTTTCCTTGTAATCAACAAAGTATTACACTGTATGAATGATGATATTCTTCATCTTTATCCATCTCCATAGTATCTTGCCACTTTGATGGTTCTTTCTCTCCATATTGAATTCAATCTGGGTTATAATCATATTAGATCAATGGGAACCATGATTCATTTTGAAAAGGCAGAAGACTGTTACCTGATTTCAAAGTATATGAATAAGTACATCTCTTAGATTTCCTCAAAAACATCATAAAGCATAGTTTCCATCTATGTAAACTCTCTTAAAGGGAAACATAGAAACCAGGGTTGGAAGAAGTGTGGACTGGCATATATCTCAACTCCTGCAACTTTACAAGCAGCTGAAATGAGAGGATGTTAACATCTTAGGAAGTTCACAGTGGCAGTTTGTTATCTGGAGATTGTTTATCAAAAAAGCGTTAGATTGCCCTCATTGGGCACTGGCATTAATGAAAGAAGTTTTGGGAGCTGGGAATGAAGAACTTACACATGTATTTTAGTGTCATCTCTTTTCCCAATCAGTTGCTAATGTCAGCTTCTTCTCCTTCAACTGACATTGTAATTTAAAAGATCACAGATAGGGGCTTCCTAAATTAAAAGGACCAAACCCTGTATTTGGCTCTAATAAAATAACTGGCCCCGTCTGAAAGCCAGTATGTACCTAGCTTGACAATTTTTACCATAAAAAGTAAAAACAAAAAGTAGAAGCTTAAGAAAGCATACATTTATTCCTCTCTTTTGGAATAATTCTTCAAATACTTGAAAAGAGTTTTATTTACTCCAAAATGTATAAAATTTTCGTGCTGAGACACCCTGTAAGATCCCCCTATGTGTTTGTGGAGGAGGCCAGTGGAGGAGGAAGTGCTAAAACCCACTGGTACAGTTTGTATTCATTCACCTGGGTAGGGGATTACCCACTGGTAACCACCTAAAAGAAAAAACAAGTTCATTTTGAGGATGCGAATATTCATATGACCTCTTATGCAACATCAAGAGTAAGACTGACTGTCATGCTGACATTTACTTAGAAACAGTATGAGAGAAGCACAACACTCCACGCTTTCGATGACTAGTTCATGTAACCGTCACAATTCTGCAATGTATGAAGCAACGTTATCTCTATGCAGTAATGAATGAACTGAGGACCTGAGAAGCCTAGTTATTCGCCCAAGGTCACTCAGCAAGTCAACTAAATAGAATTTGAAAATATATCTAGTTGACTCCAACGCCATGGCCTTAACCATCATACCAGAGAAATATTACAAACAGTGCTAAGGCTAATATTACACAAAATGTTGTATTTACATTTATTTATATTTTATATACATTTATATATATTTATCGAAATCCCACTAATAAAGAAAAATGGTATATACATATACCCACACATATATATATATATGTCTATATTTTTATAATATATTTTAATTATATTCAGTGAAGAAAGAGGTTAAAAATGTAGGGGCCAAGATAAAACATCTGAAATTAACAAAAGGAACACTGAACCTCCAAAGCTATGATGGCCAGTTTTATTCTTAGGAATCAAGGTCTATTTCAAGGGCTAAATTGAAGCCATTGAATTTGCCCTTTAAAGTTAAATGAGAACATGAGTGTCTGCACTGTCCATTATAATAACCACTAGCCAAATATGGCTATTAAATTTTAAATTAAGATTGAGTAAAATTCTTAAAAATTAAAAAGTCAGTTCCTGGTCATATGTGTAGTGGTTTAAATGGACTAAGAATATCCTTTCACCAAGGGTATTCTACCTTAACTCATTCCCTCTTGTACAGTCTCTGTCTTCTTCCCCCCTCTCGCAACTGTTCACTTTGAAAGCAGATAAGCTGGTGGTCATTTTCACATTATGTTTAATAGGGTCCAGTAGGCCAGTTGTCTGTTTAAATGAAGATGAAGGCTGGCAAAACAGGGACGGGCATTAGGACTGAGCATGAGGAGTGGGGCTCAGTTTTCTTGTAACAGCAGCCAGTAGCGCATTGCTTGAGAAACAGTTTAAGACACAACAGTTCAGTGGGTACTGGAATACTCCTAAATGACACTGGAAGAGAAAGAGTTTTAAAACAGACATTTTTTTTTTTTTAAACCATGGCATTAGAATGAAAAGAAATAGGCCAGAACAAGATGGAGAGATAAGTGAAGGAACGGGCACTTACATCTACAAAATCTCCTCTGTAAAAGTGAGGAAAACAGGATTCCCTGCTTTTCTTACTTTATCCAACCACAATTTTCTTTATTATACAGGTAAAGAATTTTAGATAATTATTTGCCACCCATTATGGAAGAAGGGTATGAGATTATTACACTTAAGAATTTCCACAGTGACTTAAAGGGCTTACGTTTTCAAAATGAGAGGTTGAGCAAGATGGTAGTTTAGATTGTGAATTCATTAAGCAGAGCGGGCTCGTGTTATGCTTTGCTCCATTTTCAGCCCTTGAAAATAGTTTCAATGATAAAGACTAGTATCAGTGGCATCATTATTTTTAATAGCACTAATGATTTTCATAACCACAATATATTCACCAACTCTAATAAGGCGGCTGGATTTTATAAGTGGTGTGCTCAAGTCTATTTAAGTTTTTAATAAGGCTTTCTGCAAGGTAGATGACTTTTAAAACATTTTATCGCAGATAAAAAAACACATTGGTAATATCAATTTGTGACTATTTTGAAAAAAGTTAGTTATTTGAAGAACTAATTAGAAAGGGTAACAAAAATTATTTCATATATGCAGGATAAGACTATTTATGGCAAAAACATATTTATGGCAAAATCATAGCATTCTGGAAAAGAATTACCTGCTATTACAGTTATCATATCAAAAACTTCTATAGCATATATGCACACTATATGTAGTGAGCAAAAGTAGGTTTACAGTTGAGAGCATGTGAAGAAGAGATTCTTGTATTATTTACTGATTACTATATTACTTTCCATACAAACAACTGTAAACCTACTTTTGCTCCAATATAAATCCTGACTTCTTTGATGCTATCACAGTATACATTTCCCTCCCATATATGCAAAATATAAATTTCCACAAATGTAAATTATGCCAAAGGTTTGATATTATTTGACTAATTATATAAAAATTCCATTACAATTATTAAAAAATAAGAGCAACAGAATTTAGTGTTTAATCCTTAATGTAACTAATTTTGTTTATAATCCAATAGCCTGTGAATCTCACTCATCAACATCCTAATTTAGTTCATCTCTGCATTATATTTTCATATATCCCATATATAATTTGGAATCTTTTAAAAAGTCAATATGATGTACCTATATTCTAAAATATTTTTCTAGTCACCTCTTGAGGAACATCTCTTAATCTCTCTCTCTCTTTTTACATCATTTTGTTGTCATTCAAATGATTAGTGATATGTTGGAAATACACAGCACGGTGCTCATTCAATCCTTAGGGACTACTATTTCACATCCTCTGCTTGGTCACAAATACCTAATTCATTGAGTAACCTCTAAACCGTGGCTTAGAGTAGGCATGAGAGGAGATTGGAGCTCACAAGTGTGCTGTGCCTTTCTTTTATTAGTACTGCCCATTCTCTTAGTACCTGCAGTTCCCTGGAATGGTGCGGCACCTGTAAAAGGTTAATGAGCATAGAGATGTTCAGGCATCATCAAATTACAGACAGACACTGCACAGACATTTCACGGGCAGACAAGCAACATGCGCACTGCAGGCACACCACAGGCGGCAGGTGTTACTGCTGCTCCACCAGTGGAATTGCCCGCAGACGTACATAGATGTTTTCAACATGGTGAGATACCATTTTTAGTTACTATTTTAAAAAGAGGGAGAGAATTGTTCTCCCACAGGTTTTGGGCATAGTTACTTTAAGTGGAGTTGGAACTAGACATTTATAGCATCTTTTTTTGTTACAGGTCATCAGAAATCTCCTCAAATTTATCAAATAAATCGATTTAATATATATTTTTAAAACAGTTCATTGGTTGTTTAAAAGCCCGATTCACTTCCAGCAAAAAAGTATTGAGTTCACATTCAGGCACCTTGTCTATACTATATAGTAAATAAATATATTTAATTGTAGAAACAAATTATAATGTATAATCTGCAATAATTATTTTAAATACATCTGAACTCTCTGAGCTATTTAAAAGTAAAGCAAGGACTCTTTGATGAATGCAAATTTTTTTTAAATATCAAGGTGTAGGGTTTTCTAAAAATCCAAAATTACTTGCTTTCAAAATGGCATCCATTGCTGTCCAAGAACCATCAAGCATCACTGTACATGCATTAACACTACCAGCGTTGCAGAGGGCCTGCAGAGAGAGAGTTCTTCCATTCCCAGTTTCATTCATTAAACGGTCTCTTGCTATTTTTGTAGCACTCAACACTAATACAGAAGTAATCACATTATCATTAGCAGTTCGTGCTGAAAACTTCAATTTGTATTGCCATAGCATCAAAGTGAAAATATTTGTACATCAAAAGTAAAAGAGGTGGGATTTAGGTTCATTTAGTGTCTTACACAAAGCTTGGTGGGCCTTGACGGTAAATTAAATGATAGTTCACAAATGTCAAAATCGAACATTTTTCTCAAAAAATTCCAAGGCCGTTGTGCTAAATGCTAATGAGATGTGAATATTAGAAAAAGAATGGAATATGACAGTGCATATGGAAAATGTTGGGTTTTTCATATCCTGAGAATTCTGTTTCAGTTTATTTCAGACTATAGTGTTTACAACTATTTATAATTCAGAGTATGTAGGTGATAAATCAATCTAGATCTACCAATCTAATCTATCATCTAGCATATTTCAATAGTTTAAGTCTAGTTATTATTGGTATTCCACCATGTAGGGAAATGGAGTGGTTTGCTATACTGTGGGCATAAACACGCCAAAATAATGTGATTTCCAAAAAAAATTCCTAATTTTTTATCAAATGCTATTATCACGAAGTTTCCATCTGCTTATCACAGTGGCTAGTGTTTTGATATTTCTTTCTAATGAAGTGATTCATTTGACCAAACCGAGAGAAACACACGATATTTTATGAATGGGTATTTTTATGCAACTCATGTCTATGTGCTTCCACCAGATAACATGTTTCTGTAGAAGCCTATCAGCCTTTCAAATAATCTGCATTCCAGTCTTAGCTCGGCGTCACCCTGACAGTGACCTAGTGAATGGCCACCATCTGTAATATAATACCCTCCCTAAAAATGAATTATCTCCTAGTGTACCCAAGAGGCGTTATGTTCCTTCCTCCCTGGCATACATTTCTAAATTGCCTAATATGAGAAGTAATTCCTAAGTCATTAGTATATAACCGTGCACTGCTATTTTATTCTGTAGTTTCATATTCCAAATAATTTTTAAACTGAAATATATTTCTATGGTATTACCAAGCTTTGAAATATTTCTTAAAAATAGAATCAAATGTGTTTAAATACAGTTTATCTTTTAATCTTATATGTGTATCTGGAAAGGAAAGAAAATGCTATTTTATGGGCTCTTCCCATGATTTAAAACTGTATAACATAATTTTAGAAATACTGACAAAATTTCCCAGATATACTATAAATAATATCCACCATATTTTAGAGATGCTGACTGAGGATCACGGAGCTAATTTGGCAAATACATTTGGAGACTTATAAGGAGTTAGCCAGGTGCCTTTGTAGAAAACACATACCAGGTATAGGTAAACAAGAAAAAAGAAAGGACACATATATATCTAGACAGAATGCATATAGTTTATTACTTTATTCTAAATTTTAAGTGATCTATAATTTAATTACATGATATTTAGATAAAATAAGCAAGCATAATGATGTGTATTACATTCACTTATTCATGAAAGATTATTATTCTTGGATTACATCTTGTTTCTGTTGTTATTGTTTATTTTTGTGGGTTTTCCTTGTGGGTTGGAAATGAAGAAGGTTTTGGAGTATGGAAGCAGAATAATGTTGATTAACTTTCTCCATCATAAAATAATAAAGGAATGGACTGAGGAAAGAGTCAGTCAGTCTCTCTAATCTACAGGTCATAAAACTGTAATTTTCATGTAGGTGTGAAATATCACATTGTACTATAGCATTCCACACCCAAGGACAAAGATAGCTTCAAGTGCATACTGACTATATTAGAATAGTATTAAATTTTAGGTAAAGAATTTAAATTGTACAGGGATCACCTTTGTCATTGTCCAACCATTTCTTCATAAGAATAATATAAAGTCTTTTTTTTTTGGACAGGGATCGAGTGAAATAGGGGTTGTCTGCAGATTTCTCACAGGTTTCGCTTTGTGGATTTGTGACAACATCTACAAAAGTGAATCATTTGATGATCTGGAGTGGACATAATATTTTGTTTGTATGCTTTAAGAAAATCCCTTATTGATACAAACCATGTTCATGGGAAGTAATAATAATTCTATTCTCAGGAAAACAAGAACTTAATTTTTTAAAGACTAAAAATGCCCTTTTAGAAAGACAAGCCAGAGATATGAATAATAATATAATCAGTAGCTATCATTTAGAAGACAAGGAGAAATCAGCTGCAGGTCAAACTAACTAAAACTTAGTAGAAGGAAAATTTCAATTTTTAAAGAACTCAAGGGGAGGATAAAATGTCCCTTTTTGTAAAGAAAAAAATTAAAAAATATCTCGTTTCTTAATTATAATGTTCTTCATGGTGATTCTCATACAGGTCTAGGTTTTGTCTTAAGAAAGCCCCAAAAATTATAGGGTATTTTGGGGGAGATTTTAAAATGCTACATGGAAAACTGTTATAGTTTGTTTCAGAATCAGGGAATGGTAGTATATCTATTTTATTTTTGTTTTTCTTTTAAAGCTAAATAGACAAGAATAAATAAAGCTACATGACAAGATACTGAAATATTTAAGATTACAGAGTTCAAATCTTGCTTTTACAGATAAGAACAGTGGAGGGCAAAGGGGCAGTGGTTTGCTCAAGGTCACATATCGTATTGCAAAGCCAGAACTGAGTCACAGATTTACAAATTCCAAGAACTGGGAATTATTTCAATATGAGGAGGAGTCAATCGGAGTAAAGCCACCTAAGAATTAATGAAGGTCTACTCTATGATGGGTCTTGTAATACTTGCTTTGTGTATATTTGTTCATCTCACCCGAACTCAGTCCAGGGGATTAAACAGTTTTACTAACTTTTCAAATGGGAATACTGAATACCAGAGAGACTAGGTAAATTCTCCAAGGTCACAAAGGTAATAAATTGGTTGCTTAGTCACCACTCAAACCAAAGGCATTCTCTTCCTTATGCCATGTTCTTTCTCTTTTTACCACATTAAAATATCTGAAGTTCAATGGCCTGTTCTATAACCAAACTAATATAGAATAGTATTTGTTGAAATAATGAAGATGATCATCTATAATGTTTCCTGAAAAGGAATCCAGATATAAATTCAATAAGTAATTAGCTGAACTTGGGACTCAAAACAAAGACCAATGAAGCTTGCAAGCAAAAGGACACATAAAACAAAGCATAAATGTGTCCTTCCTTCTAATGGTGCTACTAATCTAGCCTTTTCCACAGATGACAAGCATATCTCAAGTATGAGGGGAAGTTTCTTCACACAGGTTTACATTCATCGTGGCTGGCTTTCTTCCTCTAAAATTAGTATTTTCTTTGGATTCAGCATGCCCTTGCCACATTCTACTTGGATCATCTTATTGCCCATGGAAATACCTTTGTAACTGACCTGGAAATTTCATTGCCACGGAGAGCAGTAAACTAGTTCCCTGTATAGGGGACCGACTCTTAAGGACCCACAAATAATTTTCGTAATTAAGTATTGGTAGGCAATTTTCTCCTGGATACATAAGTCTAACCATTAAATGTTGCTTTGACGTCATTTTTTTCTCTGGGACATCCATCATCTTTTATTAACGATCACAGAATCACAGCCTTTTAGAGCTGGTTGAAAGACCCATAATGTTATTGAGTCAAACTACCTTATGTTTATATATAAACAAACTAAAGGCCTGAGAAATAAAATTGGCTTTAAAAAAAAAAACATTAACAAGGAATGGAAGACTCAGATCAAACCTAGAATTCCTAATCCAGTGCTCTTTCCATATGTTCTCACAATAACAGTGGTAGACAAACGCTCCGTTGGTAAAAGATTCCCACTTGCTTAAAGGTGAGAAATGAAGACTGGCCTTCACCCAAGCATGGCTTTCGAAGCCTTTTCTGTTTCCATGGAGTCTTTAGTTATGACTATGAGGTTTTATATTAAAACTAACCCCTGCACATCGATCCCTCTCCTCAGCACCCCTTTACCTCCTTCAAAGGACAGTCACGTGATTACTTTGGGTGTTTTACATATTTTTATGAATTAATGTGCTTAAACTGAGAGCATGCTTTCCTGATTCCCTTAATCCTCCAGTGCGGTAAATGACAAACCCTATTGTTTTCAAGACCATCAACCTCAGTAATATACGTGCTAGAGTAAGAACATTCCTCACCAGTGGAAGAAGCCTTAGCAGGGGCAGTCTCATGCATTTACTACCGAGCAATGTGGTATGATTTTTGTTAAATCCACACAAAGACTCTCGTCAATTCCGTGGTGTGGGCCACTATGACAGCACTATCAACACACAAACGGAAATACACTGTTACAATCCTATTATTAGTATCTATAACAGCTCTAGTGCTCTTGATAAATGAAGCCACATTAATTAGTTTCAGGATCTTATTCTCACTTTGGCATATCCACCAGCACTCTGAACATGCAATTAAAATATTTCAAAATGTCACTTATGTTTCCATTCTACAAGAAATGCATACTGATCTTGGCCACTTGATTTCCTAGGCCACATACATTCAGAAACAAAAATATGTTACCATTTTAGGGGTTAAGAAATCTCTCCTACTTTGCTTGCAGTTTAATCTGGTAAAAAAATAAAACAAAACTATAATAATCATGCAAATATACAACTACGCTACTTCTTTAGTGTGAGATATTCTCTTACATCTTTTCTGAATATTCAACCTTGATAAGTTTGCTTTCCTTTCACTTTGGAAAATGTAAATTTAGTGAGGATTTTGGATGACAATCAGTGAAGGCATCCAAGCTTTTCTGACATTCTGTAAGTTAAATTAGCTCTTTATTAAACAAATGGCATAGTTTATTTTAAAGGTGGATCATAACCCATGCACCGATTTTAAAATAAAGTAATATTCCCTCTTAAATTTTTGAAGATTGATTTTCATTTCTTTAATTTTTATTGTATTTTTTCTATTGCCATCTTACCCCCTTACACTCCTTCCCCTCTGCAATCACCTCACTGTCACCCATTTCCATGAGTCCTTTGTCCATTTCACTTGATCCCTCCACTTTCTAAGCTCCCCTCCCCCCAGCAGCTGTCATCGTGCTCTCCCTGTGAGTCTGGAGATTGATTTTCATCTTTGCTCACTGAACACCAAAACTCCTTTGGATTATACTATGTATAGTTTAAAATAAAACTGTTCCCATTTTTCCTTTTCCATTGGAATAAAAAACTACATTATAAATTTAACAGATGAAAATAAAGATAAAAATACATGTATACATATACTGTAGATTTGTGTGCATATGTAATAGTAATTCGGGTGTTATTTTTTCCAAATTACTTGGTTAATGTAACTCCAACTTGACCTCTTAGGTAGAATTAGTCAGAGACCAAACTAAAGCTACAAAAGGGACCCCTGCAGCTACTCCCCTGATCCTTGCAAGAGGCAAGAGCTGTCTGGAGCCCCTACAAGCAAGTGTAGGGGCATGTTATCACTTGGTTTTCTGTAATTGACACATTGAATTTTGTAGTAAGAATGTGTCATGTACTTGTCCAATTCCAAATGCAGTTAATGTTTAAAGCTTAAAACATTTAAATATTTTCTTCAAATCTCTAGCCCCCTCCACAATCAATAATACAGAACACTTATGAATTCCACTTCAACTCTTCAGGAATGTTATAGGTTCCATCAGGACTAGATCTGATTGTTCCTCCTATCCCAGAGATGTGAAGGGCAGGAAAAGAGTGAAGGAGAAGTTCCTGTTAAATGTAGTGAGGTCAGTCCGGTAGCTGAAGAAAGTAACACATCAGAACCGAGGACATCCTGATGGAATTTTACACGTGATGTAGTGATTCACATGTATTATGCAAAGGGTGGTTCTGTCAATTGGAGACGGGGGACATTTGAAAGGGAATTCCCACGTTAGGAGCATGGGTAGAGATGACAGATCTTCTCCTGACGGTCACATCAAACCTGGGGCCCACCTTGAATGACACCACAGTTCCACTGCGTATGGATGAGAACGCAGTGGAGGGTCTGTGGAGAGTAAAAACCTGAACCTAAGACCTGCCAAGAAAATCGGAATGAAGGAGAGAAATGAGCACAAACTGGGAATGAAGTTGCAGGTGAGAACGTTTACTGGGAAAGCTCGTGAAGACTCCTAAGGAGAGATGCACGAGAAAGAGAGAAAAGAGCTGGAGCAGGATGCATCCCAGTGTCCCTCGTCCTCTTCACACTCCCCCTGCTCCACTGCCCCTCCATTCCCCTTCTGATAGAGTCCATGTTCCGACAGAAATAGAACAGAGCTGACCCATAAAGTGAATGATATTTTAAGGTGTAAAACATAAATTCTGACTATCTCTATGCTGGGCCAAAAAAAAAAAGAGGAAATAAAAGAATGAATAACAGTAACATAAAAAAATAAAACCTCTGACACATAGGGCACAAAGCATTTCCATATCAGATCGACAAAGGCAACAGAAGACTTCACATAAAGGAACAAGGTTAAGAAGAAGGGTGAAGACTGAATCTTTTATTATTCTTGGATGATGTATTATATTCCCTAAACTGATACATTTTATTAATTTTAAAGAAGATCTTTGAGGTACTTGTTCTTCATTCAGTGATAGAATATGGGCTTTTCATTATCTGAAATGGATTTGATTTCTAATAAAATATTTGCTACAACCATGAGCAGCAAGGCAGCAGATAGTTCAATGTGAGAGAGTCATATTATAAAAAAAAAACTTGTGGTATTTTTTCATGCAGCTCAAAGCCTCCTGTGTTATCCATCAAATTCATTTCCCTTGTAACTAAATCTGTCATAAATCTAGGCATCCAAAAATGAAATATGTTTCCCTACAATAATCTACTGTCTATAAACTTAATAAAGCCTTCAAATAGTACAACACTTTGCCATAGTTTTAAACTGCTTAACAGATAAATTATTGACCCTAGTAGTTTATGATAACATTAATATATTCTACAAAAAGGAAAATGAGGTGTGAGGGAAGGGTTAATTTGTTCCAACCACTGGAACTTTATTTTTCTTTTAATCTTTCACTATTATAAACAAACAAAATAATAGGTAAACAAATATTCTGGTAAAATTTATATTTAACCAAAATTAACCGAAATCAATTTTATTATTAAATGTACAGGCTATTGGGAAATTTGATGGATACAAAATAAGTAATTTTATTTAAAATTATTAGACTTTTTTTCTCACATGAGAATAAAGGAATTATATGTATCTGAGTGTAATACAAATCTTGTAGTTTCTTTTTTTTCAGAACTCATTGGAGAGAGCACAACATTAATATTGAGATTAGGAGTCATTCTTAAAGTGCACGCTTGGCTTCATTATATGTCTGTCGCTGTCAGAAGCCTAGACTAAATTCTGTTAAACATGGAACGGAGTCCCGTGCTGTTCTTGCAGCCCAATATGCTCTTATAGAACAAAAAGCAAGATCTTGATTAGTTGTAACACCTCAGTTTTAATAAAGATTTTGTGAGTTTCAGATTATTGGGACTTTGAGTTATTAGTCTGATACTTAGGAAATAAAAGGTGTATTTTGTTACCAGAAAGCTCTAACGTAAATAGTCATTGTTGAATACTTTTTGTCTGATGTTATATTATATGGGACTCAACATACATAAAGTAAAAATGGCATCCTGTATTATCTAAAAGCGAGAAGAATCTTTAGCTTTTATGTAAGTGAACAAAGAAATCAAAAGACTCCTTATTTACAGACAGTGAACTGGAGGTACTGTCGTTCAGACTGCTACAATCGCAGTGGTGACATTGCTCGTCTTTTATATTGATGTCCCAACATACTCTCAGGATGTTGGTCAGGAAGCCATACCAGTGTACAGGAAAAGGGACAGCATCAAGACCATCAGGTTGTGGATAAAAACTTGCTAGAATGTGCCAGACGAAGCTGTCTGTATGCTATGTACCTTACAATGGAAAAAGCTAGTCCAACAAGTTCTGAAGAAAATAATGAGTCTTTTGTATGCTTGTGACCAAATATTGGGACAGATACAAAAGTAATGAAACAGTCCCCAATTCCAAGAGCCGTTTGGTCTACATGGATATTCAAACATATCTAGTTGAAAACGATCTAACGATAGTAGTCAAAGAGAATAAAGTAAAGACTGGGATTCCACATCATATGACACTGCCTACCACCTTGTGCATGCCAGAAGAGTGATGTTTGCATAACAAAAGTTTCCGGTGTGATTTGGAAGGGAATACATTTTATATTATCAGATTACGTTGCAAAAGTCAAACCACTTTTGATTTATGGTTGAGCTAGTCAACCAGTATTGAAGATTGTAGCATTGATCAACTCAGTATCTATTCTTATCTTTAACACTTGCTTATTTAGCAAAGGATTAAATAAATTATCAAATGGACAGCTTCAATTTCGGCAGTGACAAAAACTTCCTAGGGGATCATTTGTTCAATTGATATGATGGCTCACTAATCTCTCCTTAACTGTGAAGGCTGTTCTTACCTTGAAGAATCCCAATACTAGACATTGTTTGCTTTGTGGTTTTAACAATGAAATTATTTATTTTTATTAATATCTGGACATGCTTAATTTCTCTTGGCATATTCAAGACAGACTTTTCATTACCACCTCTTTTAAAAGATTTTAGTGAACATGGAGTCTTTATAATTTACCAAAGAGTGAAACATATTTTAATTTTTGACAATTATTCATATGTGGTATATTAATTAGTTATTGATATATTGTATTACAGATATTGCCAAAACAAAGGAGTATAGGGATATTTGTTGAGTGCTAGATATTACTTGATAATGTAATAGGTGATTTTAATCCTCATGGCAACCCTAAAATATTATTATTTTTTGCCAATAATAAAATCAAAGCTCAAAACTTTTAAATAATTTGCCTGAGGTCATATAGCTAAATAAAGATTTGAACATAGGTAATTTCGAACTAAATCATACATACTTTCCCACTAAATCTCAACACTTCTCCGTATAGAAATATTGTCCTAAAAAGCATGCTTACATTCTTCTTTCAGCTGTATGAATTTTGAAACACAATGCTAAGATTCTACTGTTTGAGGGTTTAAATAGTTCTTATCATGGACTGTCAGTCTGAAAAAAGTATCTGTAAAATATTTAGTGATGTATTAACATTCTGTTTACAGATAAGAAAATGAATACTTAGAAAGGTAAAGTCTGTTGCCCATAGTCACACATTTAGGTGGTAGAGCCAGGAATTATAAACCAGTTTTCTTGAATAGTTATAGGCCCTGATTAACTTAAAAGATACTTTCTTATGTAATCATAGCATAAGGAAGTCAGACCTCAAGAACTCAGATTTTTAAAAGAATGTCCCTATTATAAATCAGGTCATACACAAAATATTTACTTCAGTGGAACATTATTATGACCCTTTGAATCATACTCATGAAAGATGGGCAAGCAACAAAGAAAATTCAGAGTATGTGAGAAAAATACCATCTGAAAGTCTTAGATTTATTTGAAGACAGGGAATACACACCTCTACATCAGTATATATGCAATGGTTTACAGCAGGTTTTTTAAGTACCAAATGATATTCATTTCCAAATGGCCATTATGGGTCTCTGAGAGGGAAAGACAATTTTTCAGAATCTTTAGCACATTTAAAACACCTGATGGAATGACTTTCAAGAGACACTGAGGGGTCAGTGGGGAAGGAGGAGCCCAGGCTCTAGGTTGCATGATAATGAGTCACAGGCCTACATGAAACCTCCATGCCTCTCACTATAACAAGGAAAAGAAAGAATGAGTAACGAGAATCCTGACGTGGACTTCACATACATAATCTCTGAAAACAACATGGTGCTTAAAGATTTACGCTTTGTGATAATTCTTAATATACTACCATATTTTGACCTTGGTTGTAATACAAGTCAACTCCCCAACCCCGCCCCCAACAAAGAAATGGGAGGCAGGGAGAGAAGGGAAGGAAGAAAACTTTTATTTTGTCCCCAGAAGAAAGTCTTCCATCGATAAGTGAGGCAGGTCCTGCCTCGACTTCAAACACCTGAGTTCCCCCCAGATAGCATCTGGGAACAGGTGAGGGAACAGAAAGAACAAACTGGGAGAGGCCCTGAGAAGATTTAGGACAAGTACAAAGGTGACATAGGGAAAAGAACTTAGTGCTAAAGAACCTAGATTCTAGTTCTAATTTTGGCAAATAAAAAAATCGCCCAATATATTACTAAGACTTTTTTCGTATTTGATGTATAAAAGGCTTTTAAAAGGCAGATATAAATAAATGACTGCTTATTTATCAGTATTCTGTGCTTAAAGCAGTTTGCAGTCTTTAAAATTAAAATTTAGCCAGATAAATAAAACCATATATTTTGCACTAAGAATGACTATTTACAAATAAACAAAGCATGGATTTAAATAACCTACTATTACTTATTCCTAACTTTGGTAAATGTTTAGTTTAGTAGGTACACATTTTCCAGGTGAGCTACTCATTACTTTTACCAAAGAAAAAATTCTAACTTATTGGCCTTGCAAATCAAGATTTATAATTGTTTCTCTTATTTAACGATAACTTCTGTTCTAATTCCTGGCAGGAATTAGATTAGAAATAGGCAGTAGGACCTTGTTCATGCGACCAAACATTTTTCTGTATAGTTTTATTTTCTGGCTTTTCTTTAATCACTTTTTTATTAAGAATAGATATAAAATCTTATGGAGGTGCTGCAAATCATCTTGGATTTGAGAGAATCATTTTTGGAAACTATCTGTTTAAACTTACTGATACTGTCATTTGCCTTTGTTGATTGTAATTGTGAAGTGATCAAATTTATGAATAACTGCATTGTGAGGGTTCTAAATTCTTTCAAAGTAAGACAAATGTTTCCCTGAAGAGGTAGGGATTTACCAAGGCTGCAGGGGATTGAAAGGCATAATGGACATGCAGCAGGGGGTCTGTGATGAGAGACCAAAGGGCTGTCTGGGGGAACCCGGGCATTCCTGTCTGGTTTAAACACACTCAGAGGGATATGGGAAGAGTCCAGCATTAACACTGACGGGCAATAGGCATGGATAAATATTAAAGCAATGGCACTTCTGGGTCAAACAAATTTTTCATTATTTTACCATGAAGAGTGAATCAGCTCTTATCAGAATATTAAATGTGTTCAGGAGATAAAAATGAATGAATGAATGAATGAATGAACCAATAAATATAAGAAGAAAAACTGAGGAAACTAACATTATCTTGTTTTGTAAAATGTAAGTCCCTTAAAAATATAGGACAAATGGGCACAAGGTAACAAATATCAGTCACGTTTGGGGACTGTCTGCTGTTGATCATTTGAACGTTCGGTAGTCTTGCTAGGATATTTGAAAATACTGAGCGTCAGGGTTTCTTGTATGAGTAAAAGTATTCTTATTTAATAATAATTTTCCCTGTGTGAAGCACAGGCATGCATTTATGTTAGTAATGATGGAGCAAACAGATTTCAATCATCTTAGAAATATGTTTTCACTCATTTCTAGAAAATTCCAGAGTAGTATGTCCTCTGTGAGAATCCTTTTTCTTGGTTGTTTTATAAGCCATCCTATTAATGGTTTGAGATGATCAGTGTTGAGTGAAATCAAACCCTTCCTCTGTCCCTAGTAGGATCTCTCTCTCTCTCTCTCTCTCTCTCACACACACACACACACACACACACACACAGAAAGTGAAACACAGAATGGCTTTGTAAATAAAGTACTGCTTTGTCTCCTGGTCTCTCCACTTCTCTGACTGAGGGTTGGCTGCTCCCTGAGACTTTTCTGCAGGCAGTAGGGCTGGCTGACATCTCCAGAGTCAGTTGCCTACAGGAGAAAGGTAGCTCAGCTGCCCCCCGCCCTGATGGCTCTTTCCAGTTAAATATAACCTATGTGCTTAACTTAATTACGGAGAGTGAGAAACACGATGAGAGAAACAAAAGCCAACTAAGTGATGGACTTTTTCTTTTCTATTGTTACTAATACCTCCTGGCTTACTTTCTTTTCCCTCAGCTCTATCTCCTTTGAAATAGCCCCCTTATGGCATCATTAAGAAAGACTGATACTCCAGCATTTTTTGAATGTTTACTTATGTTAAATATGGCCCAACCACAGAGACATTTGAGCAGAGCTATGCTTTCCAAGGAGGTTATGAAATACTACCCTACATGCTTAATTAGTCTTGGCACTCTGGGATACTTTGGTTATTTATTAGAAATTAGCTTGAGGGAAAGATCCGTCTTTGTATTTAGCCAACGCACAACTGGTGGTTGCTAGTAGTTAAGTCCCTAGGCAGCTCTCACTATTTCTCATCATTATGAAAAAAAGGAAAGCTTATGTAGTGAAAGTCTCTATTAGCCATTTTAGTTCATGAAGTATTTGACTTTAGTTATGGAATGACACATGACTGAATGTAAAGAAAAAAAGCTTTCATATTTAATGTGAAAGCATTGTCTTTGTGGAAAATTTTTGTTTTGTTTTCCTCCCCAGGTTGTGACTGGTGATCAAAGACAGAAATGGAAAGAAATAGAAAGAAAGAAAGAAATGGAAAGGAAGGAAGGGAGGGAGGGAGGGAGGGAGGGAAATTGAGAGGAAAGAGAAATAGATGAGATTTCATGCATTGACACCTGAACTTAGGCTTTGGCAATGAGAAGCAGGAAAGCATCTAAGCATGTTTTTTTTTTCCTTCTACCTGATTCTAGAAGAGATTGTGCTAGGCGACAGGCACCTGCCAATTCTACACCTCCCACCCTCACGAACATTCCTTCTTGCCATTGCTGTTTTGCTAGGGATTTAACAAGCATTGCTCATCCTAAAAAATAGAAAGTAAATTTACATGAGGGCTAAGAGGAATGTTTTCCAGCAAATTTCAGTTTGTTCTCTCCTTTTTTTAAGGATAGTAACGTA
>PVKM010015637.1:0-27641 GCA_004027735.1 Carollia perspicillata
TAAAGGTGCTTTTTGTGTCCCGAAGGTTGAGCCATGCAGCCCAGTGGCCTGGAGGGTGGCTCGTTACCAACGGCTGCTCTCCACAGACTGCACGTCACTGGAACGCGTGACTCCCGGGAACACTGGACCATCGCTGGAAAGGAGCAAGGGGCTAACCCCAACTTGTAGTTTGAAAGATTCCTCCTAACATCCTCTGTTAAGTCAGTTATGGTAAGTTTGGCTTATCTTCCTTCTTCACCAAGTACCAGTAAGGCAACTGATAACTAAAATTTTCACTGCAGGTAAGAGTGTGGTGAGTCATAGCAAATTAAGAGTCATAGCAAAAAAGAGTACTGAAGGGCAGTTCCGGTGGTGACCGCCTCCCCACAACAACACGCCCCTGCTACGGCTCTCTCTCACCCCTCTCCAGAAGAGCAGAAGAAGGAGAACACAGGAAGGAGCACCTGGTCGGTGCACAGCCCCCTCAGTGTGAAATCCCAGGATGCGGTAAAATCACCACTGTCTCTAGCCACGCCCCAGGGGTAGTTTTGTGTGTTGGCGGCTCCACTGTCCTCTGTTGGCCTACAGGAGGACAAGCGGGCTTGCAGAAGGATGCTCCTCGAGAATGAAGCAGCACTAAAAGCGCCCACTTAGACAAGTGGGCCACCATCTCAATAAACACATTTTGGATTTAAAAAAATGAGAGGGAGAGAATACTGAAGGACAAACATGTTGCCATGCCAAGCAAATGGCTCAAAATAATCTTTTCCCCTGCTCTTACTACGTTGGCATCTCTCGGATTTTGTCCATCATTGTTTTACTCTCACTGAGTGACCTTGGCCTTAGCCTCTCTCTCTGTTTCACTTTTGTCATCTTCACAGTGGGGGAATATTAACAGTACTGATTCCTTGGGGATATAATAAGAATTGATCAAAGTAATGGTTGTAACACTTTTAGCACAGTGCCTGGAGTATGGTGTCACCAAAGTGTTTGTTTCCTAAGTTAATAAATAGGAGCCCTTGCCCACTATGAAGCCATTCAGTGTTTAACAACAAGCCTCTTGATGATCTGGCGTGGCAAGAACACGGAAGAGAAGGGAAGCTTGGCAGGACATTGAAGGGGCAGAGACATAGAGACAGTTTTCATGAGAAATCAAAAGAATGTGATGCAACCCGTCCATGATACTGGTGGAAACATAAAATGACACAGCCCTTTGGAAAACAGTTTGGTGGTTCCTCAAAAAGTTAGACATGGAATTACCATGTGACCCAGCAATTCCACTCCTAAGTATATGCCCAAAAGAATGGAAAGCAGGTACTCAATAGCCAAAAGGTGGAAACAACGGAGTATCCATTAGGTCGTGAATGAAGGAAGAAATGTGGTCCACCCGTACAATGGAGTATTATTCAGCCCTACAAGGGAACACAGTACTGAGGCATGGTACAATGTGGATGGACCTGGGAAATGTTTTACTAAGTGAAAGAAGCCAGACACAAAAAGTCACATATCCTCTGAGTCTACTCCGAGGGACTACCTGGGGAAGGTGAAGCCACCGCAGCTGGCGCAGACTGGCGGTCATCAGGGCCGGGGAGTTGCAGAGTAACTGCTCACTGAGTAGAGGGTTTTCTTCCCAGGTGGCAAACGTGTTTGGGAAACGCAGAGTGGCAGTGGTTGCACGACATTGTGACTGTACTAAGTGCCATTGAACTAGTCAATTGATAAGGGTGAACTTTATGTTTTGTAACTTTTACATTATAAAAAAGCATACATACATGCCTGAGTGAGTGCTGTCTTTGTTCTAGTTGAGAATACAAAACATTCCAGCCTTCCTCTCCTGCTCCTCAGAGACCTTTTGAGAGAAAGTTACCCACCATCCAGCCCCTCCGGGCCCTGGTTTCTTTATCTGTAAGAAAATGAAATTGCCCAGGTGATTACGGGCATCCCTTTCATTTCAAGCTCTAAGGCAAAGAAATTCAACACCCTGCCTCATCCACATGCTTGAAAATGACTGCATCTGCACCGCAGATAGATGTATACTGGAAGACAATGACTGCTGTTGTAGTTAAATTACAGGGACATTAATTTGTTTTCGTTATTAATATGAAAAGTATTTTAATATTCATTATTACAATAACACTAATTAATGGGCAAATAATGAAAACGAATGCACTTCAGCAGTTAGCTTGGTGTTTGCCACACTGATGCTTAGGCTCAGGGCCCGTGCATGGCTCTCGTCTGTCTGCACCCCTCCACGGAATCACACCCTGTGCTCTTTGCCAGTCACACTGTCTCCAGCTCCTCAGCCGTGTGCAGGGCTGGCAGCCACAAGTTGATCAGGAGGCCCTTGATTGATTGATTAATCGGTGCCCTTGCCAAGCAGGGATGGTGGCATGGGGTTAAATACCCTTCTGAACTGCGCATGCTTTTCGACCAAAGTAGTCTAGAACAGCTTAATGCTATCAGTCACTAGAATGGGCTTATAGACTGTTGCTCTAATTACTTTTAGACTAGTTAGAACTTTAAAATTATTGCAATGCTATGTGAAGGGTAAACTGAATTTGCCCAGTTCTGGGGTTTAAAGTCTTGGGTCAACATGTTCATGCTGAGAGGTGGACCTGCAATTTTGCTCATTAGCTCTTGAGTCCACAGGTGGTTGAGAACAGGACATTGTGAACATCACTAATTCATAGAGCCGCTGGGAGTCAGAGCTGTCTCAATGGCACGAAACACACCTGCTACTGCGCTACCTCCACCGCCTGCTACTGCAGATTTCTGATCCCCTGTCAAGTCCCTCCTCGTAATTCCTAGGAATGTCAGGTGTACCTACGAAGAACCTTCAGCTAGAAAAATGTCAACCACCTACCAAGATTTGTTGGCCACTCCCTCCCTTTTACATTCTGGTTTCTACAGGGATATCTGCTTCTGAGGTCTACCACAGTCCCCAGAGCTGCACAAACCAAAAGCCACAGCCCACCTGGGCCCACCTGATTAGGTACCTACCAGCTGCTAAGTGTGGAGGTCCAAGGATGCGGGCATCACAGAGCTGCCCAGGGGACTTAGCTCCTTGAGGCTGGCCAGGTCAAGACCTTACCCTGGTTGGTGCACGTCTTACTGAAAGTTTGTGCCAACGGTGCCAACTCATCACCGCCTTGGCAGAGAAGCTCTTCTCAGTAGAACTAGAAGTTTCACCAGAGTTTCCCATCGACGGCTCCTCTTGACAGTTCCTTCCGTCTGCTTCTCTCCAACATGCAGCAGCAGCATCCCTTTCCCATCCTGCTCTTTGTTCTTGGCCCGGGCTTCATTCCGTCCTCCTGTCATGTTCCTCCCCTCAGATGAGGAGCGGAGAGGGCTATTGGAAGGAGAATAAAGGCGAAAAAGCGGTAGAGGGTTGCGTACGAAATAAATGATACCTGTGGGCACATTCTTCTGTTCGACTTAAGTGAAGAACTTGGATGAAACTAATGTAGAGTTAAAAGTATGGAAATAGATTTGCATGCAACTATGAATCTTTTTTCCTGATTTTGATCTGGCCTTCATTTGGAAATTAAAAAGCCATGCAGCACTCAGCTTACCTTTGGGTAACTAAAAAGTTTTGTAGGGGCTGTCTGTCCTTCCCACGTAAGTGTGCCTTCTTGTGGGGAGGTGAGAGGAATACCGCCTATCTTTTGGAAGACGTACTTAAACTGGCTGTTACGTGAACATGTGAGTAGTTTTGAAGGCAGACTTTCAGAATGCCATGGTATTGTAAATTTGAAAGATTAGTCCATGAAGACATCCAGCAAGCGATATACGGTGTTTTCAGGGTTCAGTGACAGATGATCCGGCATTTCTTCATCGGGCACAGAGGGCCTTAAATAGAGGAGGGATTAGGAAAATGTTTGTTAATTTTAGTTAAAACTGGATTCCTCTCAGTCTCTCAGTGGCTTGAACCTCCCGATCTGGGTCAAACAGAAGAGGAAAAGGGAATAAGAAAAGGCATCCAGTAAACTTAGAAAGAGATCACTGTTTAATATACACATAATTTGCTCCTGAGTTTATTATTTTGTTCAAGAGTGTGAGGTGACCAGCCAGAATGCGGCAGTATACAATTCCATTTGTATTTTCAGAGCTGGGAGTCATGTTTTCAAGTTTGGTCTTGAATTTTATGCAAAACATGTGCAAATCTATAGCATTCTGAAAACCCCATCTGTTAGCCAGCCTCTCCTCTGGTCAGACAACCGCAGCTGCTGGCTGTCGATCCCCGCGAGGGTGACCGGCAGGGGGACGAGGGCGGTCCCGGAGGCGGTCCAGGGGCGGGGCCTGGGTGGGGCCCGTGACGCGTCAAGTGGGCCGGCTGCTCCGCTGGACCTCAGCCTTTCCCCGCCTGGGGCCGCCGCCGCACCATTGGTTGCTCTGCCTCCAAAAGGGGCCCTCTCACTTCTCACTGAGTCAGTCCGGTGCTCGGTCTCGGAGCTCCCAAGTCTCGCTGGCCCCTGAACTGGATCCCCGTTTCCCAGAGTTGCGAGCAAGTTTCCCCTCTCCCTGGCGCTGCCTTGGCTCGGGGACCGGTCAGCTGCAGGCGGCTGAACCCGGGGCCACACCAGCCGCTTCCCAGCTGCGCGCGCTCGTAGCTCGTAGGTCGCTCACTCGCGTTACACGCTGGGGGTCCCTGAGCTCGACTCCGAGGGCGAGATGCCCCTGGGACACATCATGAGGCTGGATCTGGAGAAAATCGCCCTGGAGTACATCGTGCCCTGTCTGCACGAGGTCGGCTTCTGTTACCTGGACAACTTCCTGGGCGAGGTAGTGGGCGACTGCGTCCTGGAGCGCGTCAAGCAGCTGCACAGCAACGGAGTCCTGCGGGACGGCCAGCTGGCCGGGCCGCGCGCGGGAGTCTCCAAGCGGCACCTGCGGGGCGACCAGATCACGTGGATCGGGGGCAACGAGGAGGGCTGCGAGGCCATCAGCTTTCTCTTGTCCCTCATCGACAGGCTGGTCCTGTACTGCGGGAGCCGGCTGGGCAAATACTACGTCAAGGAGAGGTCCAAGGTAGGACGCGCGCGGGCGCCCCACTGCTGCTGTCGCCCGCAGGGACCAGAGACATTCAGAGTCCGTTGTCTGTCGCCTTCGCAGGGCTACAAGAGAACTTTAGTTTTTCACCAAGAAGAAAAAAAGTCAGTCTGGTCTCCCCGCCCCGCCCGGGGAAAATCCACTGAAGGAACTTAGGTTTATACTTTTAATGACCTTCTGATAACTTTGAAATAATGGCTCTAGTGGTTGGCATAAGCCGGACAAACTGTGGCTTTTTGGCCTGATTTTAAGACATGGAGTTTCTCAAAGGTCCAAATGAAGGATGGGTTGTTAGAAACATTGCGTGTGATTCGAGACACATGTAAACTCATGACCTTAAATGTCTACCTTAAAGTCACCTAATATTGTCCTCCATTGATTTTGAAATGCTTCCTGTGAATACTCTTTTTAAAAACTTCTGGAAGCAGTTGTGACTTTGCAGTGTGGCATTCAGTTTGTGGAGCTTGGCAGGTAGGGAAACAGTTCGCCCTGTGGAAGAGTGAAGCCCCTCTTCACTTTTGAGTGCTGCCCTTGGCTTGTTGCATCCAGGACCCTTAGGGCATCTCCTTGCTTTTGAAAATTCTCTTCTGTGCTGAGCCCACACCACCACCTTCTCTGTCCTCACTCGCAGCTGATGGGGAAATCTCCTCAAAACCACCAGTTATGTGATCAGGAGAGGATAGTCAAGTACCTCTGGAAAGAAACCATGTTTTTGTTCACAGCCAGAAGCGACTCCCTGGGTGGAAAGTTATCCTGGGAATATTTACAGGCAGATTGGCAGAAGTATGGGAATGTGTGGTAACCATGTACGTTATTGGGATAGTCTAGCTGCTCAGTCTTTTCTACAAATGATAAGCCAGCCAGTTTTCCGGTGGCAGCTCTGAGAGTGATTTGCATTTCTTTTATTGTGGACTGGTCAAGGGGCAGTCTGAACTGTAGAAAACTTTTACTTTATTTAACACCGCAAGGCAAAACACGCTAGCGTGAGAAGGAAGGTGAACATGCACCTATGTCCCATGCTTGAACCATATAGGTTGTATTTCTCAATTTAAGATTGATCCTCTGATAACATACCATTGTCGTCTCATTGGTCCCATAAGCTGAGAGGGACACTCAATATAGGGCAGGTGGGGAAGACCGGAAATGTGTAGAGATGAAGGGGTCGGAGTGGGTGAGTGGAGTAGAGGAGAGACAGGTGACTGTATGCCTTTCAAGTAGGGGAACATGAGTAGCATATCTGACAACATTGTTAATAATCAGACACAAAAAGTAAATCTTAGATGAAAAAGCTGCTTTCTAACTTCCACTTTGATTTGGGGAAAATTCAGAATGAGCTGGACTCAGTAGAAGACTGATGCTAGTTTTCTTCCTTGTATCATTTGGGTGGTGGTTTGGAAGGCTGTTTGCCTTGATTAGTCTTATTTTTGCACCTTGCCTGGCTAGGGGGGAGGGGAGGGGAATGGCTGGCCTCAGAATTGCAGAGGAGCTTGTAGCTTCGAGTTGAAAGAGCAGACGACTTCTTACCAGTTTTTAAAACTTTCCTTTAAACTTAGGTATTAGGAAACTCCCCCTTGTCTCCTACCCCTTCTCCGGCATTCTAGGAACAGAATTTGCTCTGAGGGAGTCAGAATTAATTGGTAGAAAGAGGCCACTAACGTATTTGAATGTTAAGTATTTTTATTTATCTTTAACTTAAGAGCAGTGGCAGGGTTTTGACTAGCTAGAACTTAGCTCCACAAATGGAATGAAAAGCACTGTGTATGTCTGGCTAAGGGAAAAAAGGTCTATAGATATGATTTTCCATTATGGGTTACCTTCTGAGTAGAACAAATAACTTTTCACTTAACAGAAAGTGACTGTGAATTGAAAAGAGAAAATTCATCTTCGTCCACTGAAGACACATCTGTCTGTCCACACCCTGGTTTCCAGCTCTCCTTTGGTTATCTTGGCCCAGAGCTTTCCACTCCTTCTCTTTAGAAAAAGCACTTCTAGATTGGGATATTCCCAACCAGTTAGAACCAAATGTGAACCAGGGTGGCGCAAACAATCATTAGAGTAAAAAGTTTTTAAAAGTTTGATTTGCTTGTGTAAAAAAGTCTCCGTAGAAGAGTCTGCGGTGTTGAGTCTCTTGTTTGAAGTTCATTGTTAAAGCATTGCAGAGACACATTCCACTGCTACGTGATTTATATTAGTTTCACCTTAATTTAACCTTATTTACTTCTCTTCCTTCAACTGAGTGCTTGGCCCTGTGCTGCTTCCAGAGTAGTGATCGAGACCTGGTTTCCAGCTGCATCCTTCAAGTGGGTTTTCAGAAAAAATTAATTTTTTAAAAAGCAGAACTTGTGAATTTATTTTAAACATTTCTTTGTGAGTTTTTATTATGAGAAATGTTAAATAATTTGGAGAGGCTAGTATATTGAGCTTCCGTCACCCATTTTTAACATTAGCTAACACATACATTTATTTTAGAACAGTTGGTTTTCAGGTACTTTAAATTCTTGGGATTGTGCTTATTAGTGTATTGATCCTAATTAAACACTTTTTTCCCTGTTTTTTTTAAAGGTCATTGAATGATGTAATAATGCCCTTTATCTCAAGGAAGCAATAGCAAAGGCATTGGCAATAAAATAGGAATAGATGCTGGATTTGAAATTAAAATTGTAGAAGAGTATGGAAAGAAATATTAAAGTTCCCCCTCCCTTTGGCAGTAATAACTGCCAAAAAAGTTACTAGTGGTCAGAATTTTGGCAGTAATAACTGCCAAAAAAGTTGCTACTGGTCAGAATTTATCTGCTTGGTTGGAGAAAAGCCCCAGGGTGCTCAGTGCTCTTTGGGAGAGTGGTTTCCATAATGTAGTGCAGCAGTATGGCGCCCCCTAACATCAGGCATGATCACTGCTCTCAGGCTATCAGAAGATCTGTTACTTCCTCTTGGAGAATTTAGAGCATATCCAAAATAAATATTGGTTATAATTTGTTCCTTTTGCTTTGGCTGCCTAGAAAATGGCTGCTTTCCAGAGAACGTGTAATTTATGGAACTGAATGTCCTGCTTGAAGCATCTCACCATAGGCTCGCCAGTGAGTAACTAATAATAATAACTACCTTTTAATGAGCCCTTTGCTCTGTCTGGCACTGTGCTAATAAGCACTTTACACACACTGTCTGTCTGACTTAGTCTTCAGAACCACAGTCTTCAGCAAATCGAGTGATCAAATCATTTGCCCGAGGTCACAAAGTCAGTGGTATGAAGCAGTGCATCATAAAAATTAGGGAAAAACTCATGGATGTAGACAATAGCATGGTGATTACCAGAGGGGAAGCGGGGCGGGGGAGGTAAAAGAAGGTAAAGGGGGGATAAATGGTGACGGAAGGAGACTTGACTCGGGGTGGTGAGCACGCAGTACAATATACAGGTGATGTATATTGTACAGAATTGTACACCTGAAACCTCTATAATTTTATTAACTAATGTCACCCCAATAAATTCAGTTAAAAAAAAGAAATACAATTAAGTTTGAGGCTTCAGCTGGAAGTTACTGACCTTGTAGCCTTAGAAAAGTTGCTCAATTTTTACCAAGTGTAAAATGAGGGATAATTCCTTTTCAGGGCAGGAGCATTAAATAAGACAATATACCTAAAATTCTTAGTGGATCTCAGTGTTTAGTAAGTGTTATAAGGCTGCAAGTGGAAGATTTGGAATTCTAACCCAGGTCTGTCTGACTCCCGAGTCCGTGTTCTTGCCTGTGATGCTCCCACTTTTCGTCCTTTCATTTATTTGGCAAGTGCTCCCTCGGCGTGGGGTACTGTGCAGGGCTTGGGGGCACTGCAGTGAGCAGGCATCACCCCTGCCTTGTGGGGCTTACCATTCACTCACGCTTTTGAATTGCAGGATCTTCCAGTTCACACTGATTAATTCTCAAGCCTAAAAAAGAAAAAAGACAAAACCCCCAAATTGAAGTGGGTCAGCAAAGTACATTTGAGGGAGAAAATGTAGGGCCCTGCTAATGTTTTCAATGAATAATTTGTCAATGAATTGACAGAGAGATTCCTGGGGAATTGTTTCCCAGGGAAAGTGTTTGTTAATAAGGTTGGTTGTGAGGATCCCTGACTGGAGTAGTTTCGGACGGTGCAGTTGTGCGGGATCAGTCCTCCCCCTGGAAACTATGCAGAGAAGTGATGAAACAGCAGCAAGTCTGCATAAAAGGAAATGTGTAGCAGAGGGGTGGGTTTGTTCCTTTGCGTTCAGCACTAACAACTTGGGCCCACCCTTCTCCTGTGATGTCAGGAATAGCCATTACTCAGTGGAGCTTTTCATGGTTGCAAACTACTTTAAGCAAAACTGGGATAATGCGTTTCGAAGCTCAGGACCTCTCTCAGGACCCAAGGGCAGGAAATGCAGGCATGGTTCACAGAGAAGACTGCAGCCACGAATCATGAACCAGAGGTCCTCAGCCTCAGTTTGAGATCAACAGATACTCCACCAGCATTCTAGACTTTGCTTTTTCTTCCTGTGGAGAAAGTGGGATGGTCTTGCTTTGGCTCAGGGGACCCGTCGGCCTACGTTTGGGGTCATAGTGGGGTGCATGGAATCAGGGGTCCCAAATACAGTGCCAGGACCCATGACGAGTGCAGTTCTTTGAGCACTGGGTTTGAAGATTAGACACTGTGAGTGGTGTCTCTGCAATTAAAATCTTAAAAATCTACCCGCGAATGAGGTATTTAAGGGGGCGAGGCACAGAATTTGAAACACTGGAACATATTTCTGTAGGATGTGACGGATTCCTATAAAAGGGTTTGTATTTAAAAATAACTTAGCTCTTGGAGGAAGGAAATTAATCCAAGGAAATAATTTATAGAATACAGCCTCAGTGACAGTGAAGCAAGTTTCTCCACTGGGCGGTTTTCATACTGGTTTTTTTTTTTGTCTCTTTTGTTGAATAACACGTGGGAACAAGGAAAGTAGGTGTGGTGTGCATATGTGTATGTACCTTATAATTTCTCTTGTTCAATTTTGGGCCGCTGGCCACACAACCACAACTTTATCTGCTTTCAGGGAAGTGGAAAGTCAGGGGGTATCAGTTTAATTTTATTCATTGACAAATTGTTAAAGGTCTTGTACTGTGGTAGACTTGTAAGTGGCTGAGGGAAGGGGGGTAAAAAGTGCTTATAAAACCACCCAAAGAAGCTGAAAGTTGAGCGGTGTGAAATAGTTGTCACCAACTTTACTTTCTGTTTTTTCTGGTTAAACAGTCTACTTTTACTCTGATTAGTCATTTTTCTTTCTCTTCTTTGGGCTTTCTCCAATTTCTCTGTTTTTTTTTCTTTTTTTTTTTTTAATTAAGTGATCAAAATAAGTTACCCAAACTATACAGGATTTTAATGGTGCAGGTTTTTAAAGTTAGAGAGGTTTCAGGAATGACATCTACCTAGTCCCTCAATTATTCCTTTGAGGGAGATGAGGTCTGGTGCAAGTCCTTGGGGGTGGGGCTGGGGTGGTCTTGGCCTAAGCAAAGGTGCTTAAGTAGAGAGAAGCCAGCCTGGCTGGGGTCCCTCCGTAAGTCAGGCAGACTGGGAGACAGGGTCAGTAGGTTAATTCAGCTGCATCAGCATTTTATTTGGGAATTTTAAGTATAATTCTAACTTAAAATTGACAAGCACCCTTTCATGGAATTATGTAAGTAGATCTGTGCATTCGACTTGTGAGTGTCATGAATTTTTTCCTTTTCTGACCTCACTCAGCCCATAGCAAATTGGTAAGTTCTATCCTGATTCCTGACTCTGGCTACAAACATTTCAGATTTAATAAATAGTCAGCCGCCTTGTACGTTACAGCGCCTTTCTGAAAACACAGCATGTGTGGAAGACTTCTCGGATGAAGCTGAAAGGTGGGGGTGGGGCTTGTCCCCTAGCGATTGGAGCACCTCTGAGAAGCCTCTCCAAGCACCCCAGCAGTGTGTGTTTCGCTAAAAAGCTCAGAGGACAGGACATCTCACCCGTGGGCTGCATTTGCTCAGTTTGGCAAGGCCTCTCTGCTTTTGACTCACCTTTGCAGCCTCTGGTGAATTAAGCGACATTTTCACCTCTGCCTATTGACTACTAAGGAACAGCTAGCACATTTGAACAATGGAGAAGGTTATTGATCCTTCGTTAATTATTACAGCAACAGACTTGATAATTCCTTCGTAGCAGCACTTTGTAGCTGTGAACTAATATTGCTCCAAGAAATGCGTGTCATTTTTTCCGTAGCATTTGTCAGACGCACATGTTCTGACAGTAACCATAGTTCAGATGTATGCTACTGGGCAACTGCCAGGGGTGTCCAGCCGGTAGCTGAATCCAGAGGCACTGGAATTGTAAATGCAACAGACAGATCATTTTATGGTGCCAGACTAAGGAATTCAGCTTTGGCGGATCGCCAAGGGCCGTTGACTTGGCTCAGATTCAGAGCAGCGTGTCCGTTTGCCAAGCAAGATTAGTTAGCTCGGTTCATTGTACGTGAATTGATACCCCGTTTCCTTTGATTATTTCCACCTTAAACCAGTATGGCGACTTACCTTAAGTTTGTATCTTCTTTTGATATTGGGACTTGTGGATGAGTTCCTATTTTTGTTTCTGGTGAGCTGGTAGTGCCTGAGTGTTCTATTTTTCACCCCTGCCCCAACCCAGCCCCAGCCTGGCAGGCCCAGGGCTTTGCAGTTGTATAATGCAGGCTTTCAGATCTGTGTTGGATTCATTCTGCACCGACTCACCGAGTGTCCCCAACGTTCAGTGCAGTGTCAGTGCCTCCTTACTAAGTCAAGCCGATTTTTGATTCTTTAGGGGATTTGATGATCAACAGTTCTCAATTTTTGGAGTAAATGCGCCTATCTCATATGAAATATCGCTTTCCTTCCAAAAAATAGGCCAAAATACTATTATCATATAGAATAATTTCAAAATACAAAGAATATGATAGTAGTGTTGAGTATTTGCCAGTGGGAAGCCAGACAAAAGGAAAACTCAATGCCAGGTGTCAGTGACATCTGTGTTTGGTTCTCCAGGGGAAGTTGAGGATGTTTTGAAGTGTTCAGGATCATACTCTTCTTGCTTCTTTTTTTTCCAGGATAATACTCTTCTATTTGAGTATTGCTTGGAAGAAGTAAAGGTACGTTGTTTTAAACAGTCTGAACATCTTTCGGAGCACGCGCTGTCTTCTCCAGACACATAGATGGGGAATCTGCCGTGCTCCTCCCTCCAAATGCCCTCCCATTTCTGCTCAACTGTCTGGTCAAACCTGAGGGTCTGTTGCTCAGAAATCTCAATACCCCACACAAAATCGACAGTGAGTCTTTTGTTTGTGTGTTCATTTGTTTATTTGTTTTTGATGGCCTTTTTCCCTATCCATATGGTTTTGTAGGTTAATTTGAATGATTGGAGTAAATAAATAAAACCTTTTAAAACACAAAATATCAAAGATTCAGGCAGGAACTTGCACTATTATTGGTCAAAATTTTGGCTTTTTTTTTTTAGGTTCACTGTGGAACTTCCAAGTTTTGTCCTTTTTTAAAAAACTAAATTTAGTTTCGCTTTCATAGTAGAATTCCTTGAGGAAGAAAGAGTATTTCAAAGAGACTTGGTTTAACCATAAATCACCTGCCTTTTGTTTTCATTCTCCCTGCAATCCATTTTAATGTGCTTTTGTCAGAGTGTAAATGGTCCAGAGCCCATCTCCAATCATGCAGTCGCCACGCTTTCAAAGACCCAACCGGGCTCTGCCCCCATTGTCTACTGTACATGCTGAGTGCTTCTTAGTGCGCCATTTAAGTTCCTCCGCCTCTGACCCCTTCTGACCCCCTCTGACCCTATTGACCTTTCCATACTTAATCTCCTGCTCACCGCCTTCCTTCTCTCCCAATTCCTGAAATGCTGTGGATTGATCTGCAGGCATACTGAGCTTCCCCATTGTCTTCTACTCTTCCAAATCCATCTCAGCGCCTTCTTCCTGAAGTCTTCCCTCCGCTCCCTAGCACTCTGTGGGGGGCTCAGTCCAGGCTGCCCACATACATTTATTTCTTTGACGGCTTACCCTAACCCCGCATTTACTTAAAAGTCCCTTTAAGGCAGAGCTTATTAAGCTTAATATATACTTTTGGTGCTTTGAACAGTCCTTGGTAATTCATAGGTGCTTGTTGACTTAATTTCATCTTCAAGAGGAACTTTGATTTCAAAGGATGTCAAGACGTCAAAAGAAAAGAAGAGAAGAGAAAAGAAAAGAAAAAAAAAGAAAACAGAAAAAAGGTTTCGCATCCTGGTCCCTAATTTGATGTCAAAGTGTTTAAATATTTTATGACATTAACATGTTATGAGGGACCATCTTGAAGGAGGGACTTGGGCTTTGTAAGGGTTTATCCTCAGTGCTGGAATTCTGTGCTCGTCCCCGGAAAGTCACGCCTGGACCCTGCCACCCACGCATACAGCTCTGGCTCAGAGAAGCAAGAGAAGATTGTAGATCGTGAGGCTGGAGTCCTGGCGTCTGGCCCTCGCTCAGCCCCTGGAAAGTGGCGTCTCAGGACCTCCATTTCCACTTCTTTGGGAATGAGTTTGACTTTTATTTTATCTTTTAGCTTAATTTAGTCAGTACCAACTAGTATGCCCTAGGATGGATGTTTCTACATTTTATGTCATCTCCCTGTGAACGTGGGCAAGTCGGCTCTCTGAGCCTGACTTCTATAATATCGATATAGTAATAAATATCTGCCTCCAGGACTGTAAGGAATGCAATGGAAAGTGAGAGTAAATTTTCATCTGAGAGGGCAAAGAGGTGCTTTCGGTGCCTCTCATTGGACTCGGGAAGGGAGCCGACTGCCGGCAGCCAGTCACACCTGGGGAGGATCACTGACGTGACAGTAATCCTCAGCTGGCTACAGAGTGACAGCTGGAATGTTTCCTGCCAGCTTCAGGAACCACACTGCCAGCCCTCGCCAGAAACTGCCCCAGGAGCACCTCTCGCTTCCTGCCCTGCCCACCACCTCCTGTTCCGCAGATGAATAGTGCAGCTGACTGATTCCCCTCCACCTTTTCTCGTCTAGGGTCGGGCAGTGCTCCAGAACCCTTGGTCTTGCCACAAATAGACGTGGTTCTCAAAGCGTGGTTCTCAGTGTCACCCGGAAACTTTCTATAAATTCTTGGGTTTCTCCCCAAACCCAGTGAAACAGAGATGCACAAGTCCTCCGGGTGACTCTCACCCATGCTAATGTCTGAGAAAGCTACTGAGTAAAATGAATGGGAGGCTAAATGGGATGGCACTGTGTCTTCCTACAGTTTCTCTATCACAGAGAAAATCGGAGTGCGACCGTTTGATCACAGCTGAGCTTATTCATTGCTGAAATTGAAAAATGAACGTGTTTTTAGTTCAGTTTAGATTTTTTGAGAAAAAAACCGCCACGCATTAACATGTTAAGTATACACATACACATTTTTTTTTCCTGTTTTTGTACCAATGAAGTTAATTTTCCAGAACCAGAATTAGAGTGCGATTTGGAACCGATTCTTTCCTGTTGTGGTGAATGGAGGGAAAAGCCTTGGCTAACGTCTGCCCAGTATTGCTCCTCCACGCCTACCTAACCGCCGTACCTGGAGCGCGAGCTCCGGGCACCCACAAGAATGAGCAGGAACTAAACAAGAGAGTCTTGGGAGCGGGTGATTCTTTCTGCATTGAGCATGTAGTATGTGCTGACTGTGATCACCACACGGAAGCCTACGGTGGTTTCTGGTGCTCTGGGGAAGGAGGGCCTCCTGAGGGAGACCCCAGAAAGCTGACGTGTGTAGCGGGTGGGGTGGAGCTGACAAATGAATCAAAGTTATGACCTGGCAGAGGTTGGGAAGTATGTATCACTTATCTTTCCTACTTCCGCACGGAGGGCTTTGCTTTCCCGGTTAGGATTTGAGCCTGTACTGGAAAGCCGCAGAACCGTCTGAGAACCTTCGTTGCGTTATCTTGGAGTTGAAGGTAGATGACCACCCTGGAAACAACAACACCTATTCTGAGTTAGCAAGATTTTCCTGATATTTTAGAAGTAGTGTTTAGTGGTGGAGAGACCATGCCTAAGTCGGTAATGTCCCGTAAATTACCTTTTGTGTCTGCCTCTCAGTTTGTGTGTTTGTAAAATGGGGCTTGTATCTAACTTGGAGGAACACGGGGGCAATTAAAGTAATCATTCCTGCCCCCTGCCCCAGACTCAGAGGCAGGCACGCCTTTATTTCTAGTCCTTTCACTGCTCCCCAAAATACTTTCATGCATTTCTCTCAGAAGAGCTCTTTACTTCCTACCGGTTTAAGAGGTTCTGGATCTCACCCCTCCTAGGAGCCCTATGGATCTGTACCCACTGTATTCTAATTAACATAATTTCAGAAAGTTCTGTATCCAGTGACTGCTAATTAATGTGGTAGTGGAGAGTTAAGATGTTTCCTAAACAAGTTTTGCACCTACGTGAGGAAAATTTGTCTCACCCTTTGTCTTCCCAAGGGGTATATACTTTTGTATTTCCTTAGAAATTTTTACTTAATTGCTCATTTATCGTCTGACTTTGAGACAAGTCCGAAAACCTTGGCTGTGGGCCTTCCACAGAGCCTGGCGGGGGCAGAGCAACCCCATGGGGAGGGGGCAGTGGGACTCCGGCTGACTTTTGACCAATCGCAAGGGAAGCGGCTATGGGCCCTGCAGAGACTGCAGAGGGTGTACAGTGGGATGGAGCTTGTCCTGCCGTGTGAGTAGTGGAAGCAAAGACGACTCAGACAACTGGCGCTTTGCCCCAGGGTTCAGAGTCAACTTCCTCTGCTCCTCACTTTTGCTGTGCACCAACTCGCATCCCCCACCCCAAGCTTTTAAGTTCACAGACTCAGTTCCAAGCACAATCATTTTTCATATTTTGGGTGGGTTTTTTTTTTGCATTTTCTGATTTTCTATTGTTATGGAAAAGATGGTAGGCCAGGGTGAGGGGGACTCGAAAACTTCAAGTAGAATTGAAGGTCTTAGTTCCTTCAAAAATGGGGTGACTTGGCAAATGTTAGACATCAGATGAGCTGCCCTGGTAGGGCACGACTTGGTTAAGACCTGCCCCTCCACAGCCGGACTGACTGGGTCCGCAGAGAAGGTTACCGATCCTCCTCGTGCCTCAGTTTCCTCATCGGTAGGGTGCAAGCAGTAATGGTTCCTGCCTGATGGGGTTATAATGACTATCGAATGAGGTTATATTTGTGAAGCGTACAGACCAGGGTCAGGCACGTAGGGAGCCCTGTACAAATGTTTGTTCAGTTCTGACTGATTTGCTGTGTGTCAATCCTTTCATTCAGCAGCTGTATATTTCCAAGTGCTGAAATGCAAATATAAATATATGATCTGGTTTTCCAGCAAGTTCTTTACCTTTATTTTTTCCAGCATCGTTGCAGTGTCCCAAGTTAATACTCTTAAAATTCACTGGGAATTGCAGGTGAAGTGTTTTCCTGGTTTCTATTAAAAAGAATATTTCCAGGAATTTTTCAGGACATGTTTTGATTAGTCACTGTTTTTTGTGGATTACCCATTTATAAAATCTTGTCTTACCATTTGTATTTGAGTTATCATAGATTCCCTAAAGTATTTTGGGATTCATTGCAGATGAGAATTTAAAGACAACCATATTCTGACGATCTGACCAAAGAAAACATTCCTTGTTTTCTATTACACCTGGAACCTTTAGAGAGCTCCTGGTAAAGTTTTATTTTTCAAATGAGACTGCTTCTCACATCAAAGTTAAATATTGTGACTCCCTGCCCCCATGTTGCCTTAAGAATTACTCATGAATTTGTTTCTCTGTAGACGTAAGATAACTTCTAGGTCCTTATAACTTCCAGGGTTAATGACTTCTGCGGAAAAGGGGCAGTGTCACTCATGCAGCTGACTGCTGCTCACCCTCACCCCCCACCAGGCCATTAAATAAGATACGTGTAAAGCGGCGCCCTGAAGTGCCACCTGGCTCCGCGGGTCCTCAGGAAATGGCAGCTATTAGATTTGCAAAAAGGTGTCAGTATGGGTGTGGTTACATGCCTCTCTTGCCGTCCTCAACCCTGAGCCTGGCTGGCTTGTACCGATTTCATAATTGCAAGGAAGCCCTTACTCAAAACATTTCTCTGGTGACTGGGGTAGTGACAGGGGGAGGGAGGTGCTCTCCCGTGCATGTTCCCTCCGCGTCCCGGGCTGTGTGCTCCGGGTGTGGGCCGGCTGCCACCCTCACGCAGCGCACGTAGCCCTGTCACTCAGCCGTCACCCGGCTGGCCCAGAGCCAGGCCGCTGCGGGAAGGGCTTGCCTTCCCAAACCCAAGCAGCCTGTATTGATATGTCGATGTTCCCTGGCCTGTTTACTGTGCTTAATTGCAGGGCTCCGCCTGAATCCCCTCAGAGGGGAGGAATTAACCACAATTCCGGGAGGAATGACAATAGTCTCTTAAAATCCTGGCCTCTCAGAGCTTCAGTTGCTCCTTGGGGAAGGGCAGTTCAGATTCACTTAAGTTCATGCACAAAGTGGAGGGTCCTCTGGAATGGAATCTTGATAGAGAGCAGTTAGACTTCACCGCCCACGACTCTGCTGTAATTGTGTGTGTGTGTGTGTGCGCGCGCGCGCGCGTGCACGCACTTTCTCGGGGCTGGGGTGGGAGCCCAGCTCTTTAATGTAAGATTCTCAAGGCATTATTTTCACTGAGCTAAGGGAACTAGTTAGAAGGTTTCGGAGTCTCGGTAATTGTTGATGGCAGTTTGGGTGATCCTGAATCTAGGACCCACTTCATAGTAAAACAAGGGCGGTGCTGAGAAGGTCTACCTGGGGACAGGTTTTCAAATGGAGACGCTGCCCTCCCTGCTCAGGATGCTCTCCCTGACCTGGAGGGACTGCAGACCCACCTCGCCGGAGCCGCTGAGAGTCGCTTGTAACGTCTTGCTTTTCATTTTCAGAATTACTAAAGTTCCTGTATTACAACAAAATTCAGCTGTGAGGCACGATGATTATTGTTCCAATTGGAGGTGAGGTTGTGTGTGTGACGCAGGGTTCCGGGGGTGTAGGTTCAGAGAGAGCAATTTTTAGTATGTATGTAGGGCACCTGAGGAAGACAGAAGTAGTTCTCAGTGCAGAAACAAAATTGTAGGAAATATGTTAACGGGTAACTTGGGGTTTGTTGAAAAGATTACAGTAAGTCCTCAGTGTTGTCAGTAGGTTCTGTGACTTTACGAATGAAACTATGTCTGCTGAAACCAGTTTTACCATAGGCTAATGTAAACAAGAGTGAAGTTCCTACAGCATCTCATCGGTGTTATAATGAAACAGCGTTTTCAGGGACCTGCTGAATTTATCCAACACATATTTGACTGGTGTCCCGAATCTTCAAAATTGCCAGGTCAGACGCTGAAACGTTGGGGAGGGGAGCGCAGTGATTGGACACGGCTCCTGTTGTTGCCAAGGAAAGCCTGTTTCCCAGTTCCCCCTCCTGCTGCTGCCTTAGCCTTTATTGAGAGGTGCTGGGAGGGAGGAAATAGCTCGGCTGGCTCTTCACCAACAAGATAGATGACAGGCAAGACGCCGGATAACTAATGACAGTTTGCGCAAAGTTCCCTATTTTTTCTCTAACACGCCCACGTTATCTACAACTAATCTCTTTATGCCAATCCGGATGAAGTTAGAATGAACACATAAAAATTCTGAGGCACTTTGCGAGCTTCTGTGTGGTCCGTCATCACGTCGAGAACTTACTTTTTTGTTCAGCGTGGCACAAAGCAGGGGCCCGGCAGCAATGCGAACTTGGTGTGAGGGCCTGTCCTCGAAACTGTGGGGAGAAGCATTGCCTAGTTGTCACCGTCCTGTGAAGTCGCCTTGTGAATATTGCGCTATAGTAAGTGAATTCAGGTGACACTAGTGGGTCGTGCAAGGTGTCCTTGAAGAGTATGGCCCCCTGAGCAAGGGAGATGAGGACGGGCTAAAGCAGTACTTCCAGTGTGCCTTCCATGGCCTGTGGATTTCCGTTCCTTGCCCTTGCAGAGGATTTTTGGAGTTCTCCCACTCCTCGTCACAGCCAAATAGAAAATAATGGGAAATGACATCTTGGCTTAATGTATCTTTCGTTTTTTTTTTTTTGTTTGTCTTTTTAGAGAGCAAAACTTGCAAAAATCATGCCTCTTCCATTTTTCTGTCACTCCAGCCTTTCCTGTGGTGTGTTTCCACTTAGCACTTTGAATACTTAAAAACTCTTTTATTTTTGGTTTCCTTTTAAAATAGGAAACCTTCAATTTCAGAACTGCTGCTAGCACATGTAGTGCCTTTGTTTCAGTTTTTAACAACACCGCCCCCCCCCAATGAATTACCAAATGGGACCCCTTCCCCAGCAGGTGCCTTTATGGATCTGGGACATACAGTGTACAGCTATGCAGCTGCCCTGCCCACCGTCCACATTGAAGGTACGTGTTAAAATATGTGCTGCACACAAACCACCCAGAAAGAATGGCCCCACAGGTATAGCCCGTAGCACCTCCACCCACAGCTGACTAGAAACACTGGCAAGTTTGTCACCAGGCTGTTGTCACCTGAATATAAATTAGACCCATTTTTGGCCAGAAAACTTCAGCTATTACACTCTGCATTATGATGGGTTTCTTGGCTGGTTTTCCAAGCTAAAGAAGGTGCATGAGTCGTATGTATTTTTTCTCAACCACTTCCGCATCTCCTTCTCCATGTAGGTAGTGCCTTATGGGGGAGAGGAAAGGATCCTGGGTCTCCTTTGCTTTGTCCAGAGTGGACGGAGGGGAAGGACTTGAGGAGAGGCGATCTGGAGGAGGCGGGTGGAATGCCGTTTGCACTGTAGGGCGGGGCCGTGCCTTCGGACGGCAAACATCTGAATCTGGTGAAGGGAGCTGGGAAAGGTGCCCATTTACAGCTCAGGAGCTAAGGCAGGATAGCTGATTTCTTAGGAGATGCAGATGGTGATCTTAAAATACAACCTGGTGTATTTTCTTGTGGCCCTAATTTAAAAATTGGGATAAAAAATATTCAGGAGCATTTAGCTACAGATCCAGTTTGGTTGTCTGCTACTGCCCTACAATCAGAGAATTCTGTAATACTGAGTGCTCATCGCAAAGGACGGTAAATTCCCTGATATAGGTAGCACAGCAGGCGCTCCAGAGTTCTGACATGTATACGTGTGCACGGCTGGTTTCAGCTATTTGTTATGAACAAGTACCAGAAAGAGTTGACGCTACAAAGCCCTTAAGTAGAATCAGATCCCTGAATGGGAGGCATGCTGAAGCCCCAGTGAAGGGAACGGAAACGAGCATATCACCAACTTTAAAAATAGCTAACATTAAGCAGCATAAGGAGTATCTCCTTCCGCCCTCTTAAACCCATTTTACAGATGAGAAAACTGAGGTGCAAAGCAGTTGAGTAGAGGTTTTTTTGGACTTAGGTTGCATTTTATTCAAAGTATGCTCTGCTCAAGACCATTCATAATTCAAGACAAATCCTTTCGAAGATTGGCTGCTATTGCTGTATAGCAGTTAGATGGGTCTCAGCATTTGGCATGGACCCAAATACCAGCTTATAGGTCACTCAGCCAGACAGCTTTGAAATTATGCTATTTTTTGACACATGAAAAAAAATGGATTCCCATTTATTACAAATTTTGCAAATAAAGTAAGACTTTACTAGTATTTTAATTTGCTGACTTAAAATTTATGTAAAATGCCACTTGATTATGACTTGTTCAAGATCAAGTCATACTAGCGAATCTGGCTCCGAAAAAACCTGTTGTTAGTTGTTATTAGAGAAGTGGCAAACCTGACGGGAGGCTGGGAGGGGGCAGTTATACCCCCCCGGCAGCCATGGGTCTGACATGTTCATCATTGCTGAATGGACAGTGGGGGTCTCTGACGCCAATTGTTTGAAATGGTTCATTTGTTCAGTCAAGCTGTGGTTAGTTTCAGTCGAGAACACTCTATTTAGGCATTGGTATGGAAATCCTCAGCTTTCATTTTTCAACTTTACCTTTGTGATGGATGAGATCTCGTTTTTTATAAAGTCAGCTTACCAAGCACCCTGATAGAACAACTGTTTTCTTTTCCACTGGTAGCATTTGGGGAGCACATTTTGTTACTTGTATTTGGCTGTTAAACTTTCTATATCTGTGTACATCTTTAAAGAATACATACGTATTTCCTGCCTGAACGTGGCTGCCTCTGGGTCTAGAGTACATATCTTTGGTCTGCAGCCAGCCTGGGAGCCTGGGAGGGGTTCATCCCTCAGCTGATTTTCCTTGGGCTACGGAGCTGTGGGGAGGCCTCTGAGGATGGGGGCGGGGGGTTCCATGCTGGGGTCAGAGGGAGGAATGGTAAACGCATAAGGGGACTTGTGGATTTATCTGCGTATCCAGCAATGGCACTAAGAGACTCTCTTGTATGTGCTTCTGTAGATCACACTGACATTTCAAATATCAATCCAGTCAGGAAGTTTTGGCAAAGACAAAGTCTGTAAAAAGTGAGACATCTTCCTGATCTGTGTCCGAACCATTGTGTGGCATGTTTGTCACATGGTAATGAAAGTGCTTTGGCGCTGTTGTTGTTCTGAAACACTCTCCTTTATACACTCTAGATCCCTTCCCAGGCTTGATGAGGTTGAAACAGCCACTCAGTTGACCCAGCCGGTTTCCGGGGTTTGTTCCTGTCCCGTGCACAAATTGGCACAGAAATGAGTGACTTGTTATTGACGTGATCCTTGCTCCTGAGTGCGTCGTAAGCCTCCTGGTTTTAGACAGTGCCAAAGACCAGCAAATAGCTGGGGATGTGCTCAAGCCAAGACCCATCTCCTGTGGCTGTTGTCCAGAAAACACTGATAAAATTGACTGTACGAGGTCTGAACAGGCCCACCGAGGCCCACAGTGACTTCCTTCCATTGTTTCCAACTTGAAGCAGTGGCTTCACGCACCAGGAGAAAGGGTGAAGATTTACTCTGGCAAGAGAAATTTTCTCTGTTCCTCTCCCTTGAGCAATCAGACGTTTTGCTGACTCTTGGAGGTTCTGTCCCCTGGAATTTGCTGGCTCTTTCTCTGTGTGTTTAATAGATACAGCAGTTCATTAAGGATGCACTTTTGTGAGTTGTATCTGTTTTTTCAATATTTGAATCTAAGTCGAGTCCTGAGGCAGACGTGTGTTCGTAATGCCCTGAAGAACTGCCCCTCTTGCTTTTCCTGAGGTAGATGCTTAGATGGAGTCTTAGCTCTTCCTGGGCTTTCGGAGGCCATGTAATCCAAGTCCTCTTTACAGAAAAGAAATACAATTAGTTGCAGAGTGAACTGGGTGGCAGGCATCTGGCCACTGACCTTTTCCTTAGAATTGAGCTGTTTAAGAATATAAGTTTACGTAGCATCGATGGAGTGCTTTTTCTTTTCAGGGCTTCACCGAGGGGTGAGGCCGAGATGGTAATTATTTGTACCTTAAATGACTTTCATTACTGGCTCAGTTGTGGCTCTCATAATCCTAATAGCTGCTTCCAGGGACAGGTAATTCCCTCGTCATTATAGGTGACTTCATTTATCTCTTTTTCCGCAGCTGGGCCCGTCATTTCTGTCTGCTACCAATCACCTTTCCCCAGGCCATTATTTGCTTGGTGGTACCATCATTTGTTAAATCTTGATTGCAGTAGCCTCAAAATTCCACCTTTTGAAAGATGTTCAGGCTAACAGCCCAACTTTACCCCCTAGATGACATTGCATTGACATTTTAGATGTTCAAAGGTAGGACATGGGGATTGCTAGCTGCATAGGAATATAAAGTTTGATAGGTATGGCGATTTAAGGTTTAAGATCACCACAAAACCCAGTTACCATTCAGCCTTATTATTGTTTTAGAGACACGGTTTTTTATGAAGTCACTATGCAGTGTGTGTATGTGAAGCCTGTAAAGCTATATGCCTCGTTCATGTCTTCATGTTACTACTGGGAGTGACTTGGCACTCAGGGCACTGAAGCTGATTCACTGAGCTACTCCAGTGCGTTAGTCTGGGCCTCCACCTGACTGATCACTTTACCAATATAACAATCCTGCCATTTACGGGAGAAAACACGAACTGGATTGCTGCATGTATATTGGAAGATAGGTTTTTAAAATGACAGAAATCCATATTGATTTAGATAGAATGTACACATACTGCACATACTCTTTAGAGGAAAGAGCCGTTCACTAACCCATTCATTTGTTTATATCACATTTTGAACAGACACCTTCTATGCGTCAGGTGCTATTCTGGGCACTGAGAATACATCAGTGACCAACCCAGGAAAAACATCCCTTTTTTCATCTTATGTTGCCAGTTCCAATATCTTCCTTGCATCTATCTCATCTCTATAAAAATATGTTAGGAATATAGCAGTGTCTGTGCAAAGAGCTAGCTTTTGCCTATGCTTTTCTGTTTCTTGCTGTAACTTCTCCATGGAACAGTTAGGGCAGAGGTGTAAGTCCTCACATAATAACCCTAATTTTGCAGCAGCCCTCTTGATAATCTTTTAAAATCATCGAGCAGGTCTCAAGTTTCTGATCACTAATATAGAAAATGTATATGTCTAAGTAATAAAACTAAGTAATATTTTAAGTAAATTTGTGATTTTGTGTTGGGCTGCATTCATAGCCATCCTGGGAGTCATGCAGCCCATGGGCCATGGGTTGGACACCCCTGGATTAGGGGTTTGTTACTCTCTTAATAGTAATTTTCAGTAGAATTTATAGTAACGTAATAGTATCTGTCAGTAGAATATTTAGTATGGCTTTCTGCTTTATTCCTCCACTTGGTTGATACAGGCAGTGCTTGGGAACAGGAAGAGAACTTCAGGTTGTCATCTGATTTGGTAATTAATTATCAGTAGGAAGAAGACAAGCATTGGGAAGCATAAGATGTGCCTGTGGCCTTTTTTATGAGCCAGACATGACTGGTTCTCTGCTCACAAATTAGGACACAGCTTCCCACTGACCCTTCCCTCTTCCTTCTTCCCTAATCATTTGAGCAAGCCTGACCTTTTCCTCCTTGGAGATTGGTTTCCGCCTCTTTGTAAATGCAAATATCTTGAGTCCTAGATCTAAGACAGCAGGTAATTTGGTGATTCAGAGGCACTTGTTAACTGGGCATAATTCCTAAACTCCATACCTAGTGATTCTGATTTCGTGGATCTAGAGAGGGAACCCAGAACCCGCTATTTCAAAGAGGAGGAGTGGAGAAAGGCGGGCATCCGAATGAGATATATATGGGTTACTGTCTAAAATGTTCTGCAACTCTGGGAATATTGTTGAGCCACTTTCTACTGGGCTGCGCCATCCATATGACTTGGCCGTTAAATCTTGAATGCTGAAGAGTCCAAATTTATGTACTGTACATGCAATTAAGATGCCGGCAGTGCCCGTACGTGTCACATGGTACCTAAGGGGAATATGTTACTCAGCTGTTCACCAATGGGAGAAGGTTGTCTCAGCTTTGTTAACCATCTTTCTTGGGATTTCTTCTTCGTAGGCAATGGTGGCTTGCTACCCAGGAAATGGAACAGGTTACGTTCGACACGTAGACAACCCCAATGGTGACGGCCGCTGCATCACCTGCATCTACTATCTAAACAAGAATTGGGATTCCAAGGTACTTTGGAACAATGGGAAGAGAGCGTGGGGTTACAAACGAGAGGAAAAGGGTTCACATGACTTAGAGGAGAGTTTGGAGTTCATAATTCCCACTGGTGAATCTTTTCTATTTTATATCCCCATGGTATTAGTACTAAAGTTGATGAGATAAAAATAATGAATATGAAGTGAATGGGATGGGGGAGGGGTGGGTAGGGTCATTATTAGGATATGGAAGGAACGGTTGATGAAGAGAAGGCAATTTGCTATTTTAGGGATTGACGTTTTTTAGTGTAATCAAGAGCTGACAAGACTCTCAGTGCAGAATAAGATATACACTTTTCCCTTCCAGCAGCAACATTGAGAGGATTCCACAAAAATAGAACTGCAGGATATAGAACCATCCCCAGGCGAGGTTTCCCACACAGTCCTCTCTCGTGGGGTGATACATCGCATTGGTGGCTGCCTGCCATGGCCTGCTATGGTTAATGAATGCCAAAGGCTTTATGGTTTATTTTTGTCTTTTTGAACATATAGATAGAAAGATATGAAGCCTGGTTCCACACTTACAAACATTTGTCTGGAATGTGTGTCCTTTCTGAACAGTAAGGATGATTTAGGAGTCTGAGAAGTCGGAACTTTGCAAGCTTATTTGGCTTTTGAACCTTCTGCATCTTCGTTTCCTGCTTGTTAGGGCAGATGCTGGCTGTCACAGGCTAGGATATTTTATCTGGGGTCAGAAAACTAAACCTGGGAATCCAGTGAATCGGTGGCACGGCTTGTTTCTTCTCCCTGTTTGGTAACATGACTACAATCTATCCCTTAGTTGTCCTTTAACATCTTGAAAGGTGTTGTTATAGACAAGCAAGTAAAGTTGTCAGGTTTGTGACAACATATTACAAAACATGAAATTGTTCAACAAATATTTGAATGCCTGCTAGTGCCAGGTATTGTGCCGTGGGGGAACGTTGATGCGTGAGGCCTGAATTCTACCCTGCTATGGTTGTTCTGGTAGGACAGATGGGGTGTTCACGTGAAATGAAAAAACTGATTCAATGAAAAGAGAAAGACATGTAATAAAGACTATAGATAAGGGGGTCTGAGAGTTCAGAAAAAAAGAGTATGTCTCTTCCAACTAACAAGGTCACATAGGAGCTAGTGGAGCTCAGAGGGAAGCTGTAAATTCTAATTGGAGAGTAGGTCGTGTGGAATTATTATCCCAGGAAGCTGTTAATATTAGATTGAACCATGTGAAATTGCTGGGGGGGGGTTTGTAGGTCGAATTTGTTGAATATTGGTAATTCTGTATGATTCCACTTAATAGAACTCCATTTTGTGTCCGTGGGCGTCACGACTGTGGGATGAGGTGAATAAGGAAGCAGCTCTAGCCCAGTTTGAAGTAAAATTTAGTACAAAGTATGAGGCTGAAGTAAAAACTTGGGAGTATATATGCTTAGAGTGGAGGTTGGAAGATGGCTTTGTTTTTGGACGTGCTAAATGTCATTGTTAATTAGCTACATGTGAGGCCAGGAAATAATCTTCCTTCTTTGTGGCCCTCAGCTACACGGTGGCATCCTGCGGATATTTCCAGAAGGGAAATCATTTGTAGCGGATGTGGAGCCCATTTTTGACAGACTCTTGTTCTTCTGGTCAGACCGCAGGAACCCTCATGAAGTCCAGCCTTCCTACGCAACCAGGTAATGGCCAGGGCCTGGATTGCTCAAGAGAAGTTTCTTGTCTAAATCTCAGTTCCCAGAGAATTCTGTAAATTCATGTCCTATGCATATGAGGGAGTAACCACACCCCAAAGCTGATAGCAAACCTGTTTGGAGTCAGTTTTAGTTTTCCTTAAAGTGGAAGCTTTGGATTCTTTAGTATACAAAACTTAACGTCAGAGCTTCCTGCCAAGATGGAGGCGTAGGTGGAAATACTGTGCCTCCTTGCACAACCAAATTTAAGGACAATAAAGTTTTAGAAACAAAAACACAACCAGAACAGACAGAAAACTGAACTGTATGGAAGTCTGACAACGAAGCATTCATCCAGACAGGTAAGAGGGGTGGAGCTGGCTGCCGTGGAAATAGGTGGCCACAGGAAAAAGCCGTGGTTGGCAGACCCAGGCGTGGGGAGGAAACGAGCAGACCCAACCCAGTGAGGCGTGCAAGGCAGCTGGCTGACCACACATTTGTGCACAGATAAACAAGTCAAAAAATGAGCAGTGAGACAGAGCACGCAACCCAGGGCCCCAGCGACCACAAATAAAGCCTAAAAGCACCTAAAAACACCAATTGAAAAAACTTGTACGGGTTGAGGTGCTGGGAGAGACTCCCAGCCTCACAGGAGAGTTTGTTGGAGAGACCCACAGGGTCCTAGAACATACACAAGCCCACCCACCCTGGAACCAGCACCAGAAAGGACCAATTTGCTTGTGGGGAATGGTGGAAGGGACTGAAATACGAGCGAAGCAAGTGCCATTGTCTCTCTCTGACTCCACCCCCACATAGAGCATCACAACCCAGCAACTGTGTTGACTCACCCTGGTGAACACCTGAGGCTCCGCCCCTCACTACATCATAGGTGCAACCTGACCAAAAAATTATGGCACAAACAGAAGAACAAATCAAAACCCCAGAGCCAATACTTATAAACAACCAAGAGATAGCCAGCCTATCAGATGCACAGTTCAAAACACTGGTGATCAGGATGCCCACAGAACTGGTTGAATTTGGCCACAAATGAGATGAAAAAATGAAGGCTACACTAAATGAAATGAAGGAAAATGCATGGGGAACCAATAGTGATGGAAAGAAAACTGGGACTCATAGCAATGGAGTGGACCAGAAGGAAGAAAGAAACAACCAAACAGAAAAGAATGAAGAAATGAGAATTCAAAAAAATGAGGAGAGGCTTAGGAACCTCCAGGACATCTTTAAATGTTCCAACATCTGAATTATAGGGGTACCAGAAG
>PVKM010015638.1:0-27687 GCA_004027735.1 Carollia perspicillata
GGTGTGATTTAAATTCATAATTTCTTCCCTTTCACTTACCTCTTCGACTTCTCTCTTTCCTATCCAGCCCCTCTGTCTCAGCTTACGAAGCTGAGTCGCTGTTATCCCCACATATCTGTTATTGAAATACAATCCACATCAATGAAATATTTATCCTCTTAAGGAAGCCTGTGATAGAAGTATAAGGCAGGGGGATGATACCATGGCATTAGATCCGGCCAATACCATCAGAGAAAACTCTTTCAGTAAAAAGTAGTTGCCAGGAGTGCTTTTTTAGCTTTTTTCTTTTTTCTTACTGAACACTACTGTATGATGAGACCTTGCATTGCTAACCTGGCCCATCCTGAAACTAATTTGTATCTGGGGATTAGCTTAACTTCAATAGGGGTTTGTGTCTGCCTCTGTCTTGGCATGGACTGACCTTGACTCATTTAACTCTTGACTCGAAGGTAGGTGCTGTGAAAAATCCCAAAGATACCATTTTAACTTTAAAACTCATTAAATGACTGTATGTTGCATGTCATGTATGAGGTATTGTAATGATATCTCAGACCTAAGAGAAGCAAAAATTTCCTCTAAATTATAAAGCATTAAATTGTATAGACTAAAAAGTACCTCATTAAAAATAAATTACCGTAAGTATCTTAATCAAGATTAATTAAGACAGTATATGCTCTGTAAGTAGTAATTGATTATTAAATATTGCTGGGATTTAGTTACTAATGTATTTAATTAGTTTCTGGCTGTTTATTTCATTAATTGTTTTGAAGTTGTATAGTTTTATATTTATTGGTCTAACGTGCTCAATTTAATAATATAGGTGTGGGCAAAAGTAGGTTTACAGTTCTGAGTGCATGAAACAGTTTATTCTTGTATTATTATTTATTAATTATTGTATTTTCCATATGAACAAGTGTAAGCCTACTTTTGCCCACCCTGTATGTAGGATTACATGTAATGCAATATGGAGGAAGTATGTACTATTACTAAGAATTTTTAAAAGTGTAAACTGTTAAATGATGCCACATATTTCATATTTGAATGACTTAAATAAAGTAATCTAGATGTATTAAGAGAGTGCAGAATCTCTTTGAGATGATGATTATTTGGGATATGTACCTATGAGAGGTATTGCTGGGTCATATGATCGTCTATTTTTAATATCTTGAGGATCCTCCATGTTCCCCACAGTGGCTGTACCAGTTGCTATTTCTACCAAAAGTGTCCCCATGTCCCTTTTTCTCCACATCCTTGGCAGCATTTGTCATACCTTGTTCTTTTGAGAATAGGCTTTCTAACAGGTGTGCTGTGATATTTCACTGTGGTTTTGATTTGCATTTTTCTAATGATGAGTCCTGGGTACATTTTCAAGTACTTAATGGCCATCTCTATGCTTCTTTGTAAAAATATCTACTCTGGTCCTTTGCCCATTTTTAAATTGGGTTACTTGGTTTTTTTTTTTTTCTTTTACTATTAATAGGTATGTTTGGGATTAACCCCTTCTTGGATATGTGGTTCGTAAGCCTTTTCATTTTGTTGACAGTGTCTATTGCTAGAGAGAAGCTTTTTTTTTATCTTGATATAGTCCTGGTTGCTTAGTTTTGCTTTTATTGATTTTATTTTTGGTGTCAAATCTATTGTAAAAAAATAATGACCAAGATCATTGTTAAGAAGTTTACTCATTTAGTCCCTACCTTTTTCTGTAGTTTTATGGTTTTTAGATCTTATATTCAACTTATTAATCTATTTGAACTGACTCTTTTATGTGATGTACCATAGAGATTCATTTTTATTCCTTTGCATTTGGTTTTTCCCAGTGCCATTTATTAAAGACACATTCCTTTTTCCATTGTATCTTCTTGAATGTTTTGTTGAAAATTAATCTACCATGCGTGCCTTCTTACAAATGATTCACGAATACACTTCTTTTAAAAAACTAAAACAGTATCTGTCAATTTAAAGACTGCCTTTGATTACCTTACACTGTACATACCCACCCTATTCTCCACTATTTGGTTCCCATCCCAGAAAAAAACATTTATCAGTTTGTTTTGTTCCTCTCTAGACCTTTTTGTATACCTTTTATGCTTTCCTAAGTACACATTGCTATGCAAATCTACCTTGCGACTGAGAAATCTCTTTATGTCAGTTAATAGAGATCTTAGACTGTGCAATGGATACAAGGGGCAGTGAGACTCACTAAAAGTCAATAGCACTCCTAAGCTAACGCAACTCTTCAGTGAAAATCCTGGACGAGAATCCAGGTTTCTTGAATTTCAGGTTCAAGTTCTTTGCCTCTCACAAGTACTCAATCAGAAGAGTCTAATCTCATTATCCCAGAGTGGCTTTTTTACTTTGGTGTTTTAAACAGTGTTACTTTAATGGTGAACTCTGTGCTCAGGTGTCCTTCTGTCCCCAAATGATTCAAATTTGGAAACTGACAGATGTAAGTATATTTTTTATCAGAATTCAACTAGAACTCTTAAGTTTATAATGTGGAGGAAAATGTTCCATTTTGAGGAAATTAGGATTCAATAGCAAGAATCTAAAGTATCTGTTCATTATAATTAATTTCAGAAAATAGGGAAAAGTTTTAATCGATGTGAAATCTTTAATTGGTAACCATTGCAAACAATGAAAAGGACATAATAGAGGGTCTGAATATTCTGAAATGAGGTAACGTAGTTATGGCTGAAAAAAGAATCACTAAAACCATCAAGATTTCAGTGTGGTGAAAAGGTTTAAGAGAAGTTTCCCATTCACATCCTATATCTCATTGCATGAGATTTGAATGCCAAAGCTAATTCCCCATCATAAAACTCTCTACACATTTCCTCATTGAGGGTAAGAGGGAAGCTCTCTCTCTTCATCCCTCTACTTATACTTGAGGCTTCTCTTCTCAAAGTAGAATATTCATAACCTGAGAATAGACTGAACAAACACCTGCGTTTGTTGTCACGCTAGCTACCTAGAGTGGTGAAATCAGAAGTTAGCTAATCCTTTGCTATAAAGCTGCTTCTTTTCACAGAGCAATTTTGATTAGTGCCTGAACATTTTCATATAAAACTGCCTTCTAAAAACTGTTCACAACTGTCTCTATGTACAGAAAACTCTCACCTTCCAATAAATGTGATTGCCTTATCATACAGTATTATTTGTTCCACATAAAACACTGCAGTTTTATATAAATGGATTATAATCACAAATTGTCCTAATTTTTACTATACAAGGCTGCCTATCTTATTTCCTCTGTAAAGTTGATTTCATAGCCCATTATATACCAGTTTCAGAAATATACCAAGATGTATTTCATTTATTGTCACAATTCAGCTCATATGTTGATTGAACTACTATTTTATCAGTTTTTTCCTTTTTTTTTAAAGATTTTATTTATTTATCTTTAGAGGAGAAGGGAAGGAGAGAGGGAGAGAAATATCAATGTGTGGTTGCCTCTTGTGCGTCCCCTGCTGGGAACTGGCCTGCAACCCAGGCATGTGCCCTGACTGGGAATCGAACCATGATTGTTTGGTTCACAGACCCGCACTCAGTCCACTGAGCTACACCAGCCAGGGCTATCAGTATTTTCAAAACATGTTTACTTTAAATGTGGTTCTGCTAATAACCATACTGTTCTTTACTTACTACTTCAGGAAGCAGTGAAGTTTTCTCATGACATTGTATGCCACTTATATGTTGGATAACGTTTTCTTCACTGGAGATTGAAACTTTTCCATGTGTCTTGCTGATGATTAGGTTCCCATTGGTGTTCTATTGATTTCTGCTGGAATTTTGCCCCCACAAAACTCATAGTCTATGACATCAGTGCCTTTTTGATAGAGAATGTTTTTATCTGCTTTGACTGTGGCAACTCCTCTTCTTTTCCCCATTTTCATGTGTCTTTGACACCACTGGACACCTAGGGGTGTGACAGGGTGATGCGCGGCTGCCAGAGCCTGCCTAAGCCGCGAGGTTTTCCTGGATGCCCTCCGCCTTATGACTAGACAAAGAGCTCTAATCAGGCTGGCTGTCCTCAACGCAGCTCACAATCTCTCAGTAAATTAGTCACTAAAATGCGATCTTTTTGATGCAAAGATTTCTTAAAGAGAATAATATTATTGTTTGTTCACATTTCAGTGGCAATTGTTTTAATCTGCTGAGCTAAAAACACTTTCATAACCAGTAGTTTTGATTGAGAGCAAAAAAAGGTCAATGAGGAATAAAAATCAAAGAAAGTTATACCAGCCCATGATGGAATAAAAACAATAGATCTTTCTATCTTTGACTCCCTCTCTCTTTCTTCCATCTTTGTTACAGATATTTGGAAATTCCATATTAGCAATAACACAAAAACCCATTTTGAAGGTAGTGCTTCATTTCTAATATGGTTCATTTCTTAATATTACCAACTCCATGTTTTTACAACTGGAGTTAGGTTTAAAGATCATGGTGAAAATTTGAGGTCTCTAAAATGCCTTGGACTTTGGATTTTAGGTAAATATAACAAAATTCAATAAAGCCCACTGTGCTGTAGTAATATTTTTTTGTCTGAAAGCCTAATGGAGCTTGTGGTAGTAAGCAGAGTAATCAGTGTTAGTTACCACACTTGAACAAACCCAACCTAGACCACTGTGAGAATGGACCACCCAGAGAACAGCTAACACAACACTGTGAATTCAGTATGCAGACTCATTCCCAGGCAAAGCAGAGTAAGTTAGATAATATTTTTTGCAAGACAAAAGGATTGCAGGTAATTTTATATAGTCATTTTTTATATCTAGGAAAAATAGATATTGTTCATCTCCTCATAAGCCTTTTATCACCAATGCTTATTTCATATCCATAATTCCAGTTGCTTTATTTTCCAAACAGCTTTGGTGTTTTCTCCAGTTGCATTTTCAAATGTTGTATTTTGTTTATATGTGGCACAATTCCAGACTCTAAACAGTTAAGGTTCAGGCAGCACAGTGGCAGATTACATTTGACATCAGCAAGACCATTTTGGAATGCAGATCTCAGCTTCTGTAGCTGGATTATACCTCTGAAGCAGAAAGGAATGCTGAGAACAGAGATTTTCTTTTGAGATAGCATAAGAATATGTATAATTCAATGGACTCCAATTAAGCTAGTATTAAAGTATATTAATTTATGTGTTAATTTAATCATCATTAGTCCATTCCTGGCCTAGAATTTATAGAAAAAGTATTCACTTGAGCTGAGAGAATGTGGCCTTCACATATGAAAATGTTTTTAACAATGCAGGGTGGAATATATAGTAATTCTCCTTATCTGCAGGGGATACATTCTAAGACCCCCATTGGATGCCTGAAACTGCAAATTGTATTAAATCCCATCTTATAGGTACATACCTTTTCACTGAGAAGATGCACTTAACAGCATACCCAAACCACCAGCATTGCTGGTCTTGAACTTTATTAGTTCAATAAGGTTACTTGCATACAAGCACCGCCTCACCATAACATTCAATCTGGTAACTGAGTTGGCTGCAAAGTGACTAGTAGTTAACCACTAGGGTGGTTGATGGAAACAGCATGGATACACTGGGAAAAGGGGTAACTCACGTCCAGGAGGGATGGAGTAGGAGGACACAAGGTTTTATCATGCTACTCAGAAGAGCATGCAATTTAAAAGTTATGAGTTTTTCCTTTCCTGAATTTCCCATTTAATGTTTTCTGATCCTGGTCGACCTGGCTTACTAAAACTACGGAAAATGAAACTGCAGGTAGGCGGGAGTACTATATACTAAGGTCTGAATTAGTACTCCAGGTGAGGCGTGCTCTCGAGTTCAGAAGAGAAAACTCAAAAAGAGTGTAGACTGGAGAGGCAGCAGGAACTTTGGCAGGAAATAACACTGATCTGGGTTGACAGCACAGGGCAGGTTTATTGTTTTTAACAGATTTCAGTGTTTGGAGCAGTTTTAGATTCCCAGCAAAACAGAGCATAAAATACAGAGTTTCCATATAACATCCTGCCTCCCACAGACACACACCCCCGGCCCCAGTATCCCCCACCAGAGTGGTACATTTGTCAAAATCAATGAATCTACACTGACACATCATTACCACCCAAAGCCCATAGTTTACATTAGGTTTACTTTCAGTGTCGTACCTTCTATGGGTTTTGACAAATGTATAGTGACATGTATTCATCATTGTAGTATCCTACAGAATAGTTTCACTGCCCCCCGGATTCTCTGCTCTCTCTTGGTTCCCTCTTCTCTCCTAACCTCTGACAACCACTTATCTTTTTAATGTCTCTATAGTTTCGCCTTTTCCAGGATATTGTATTGGAATCATACAGTATGTAGACTTTTCAGATTGGCTTCTTTCACTTAGTAATATGTGTATGTTTCCTCTATGCCTTTTCATGGCTTGATAGCTCATTTCATTTCAGCACGGAATAATATTCCATTGTCTGAATGTGTCACAGTTTATTTATCCATTCACCTTCTGAAGGGCATCATGGTTTTGGCAACTCTCAGAATAAAGCTGTTACAAAGATCCACACACGGATTTTTCTGCGAACACTGGATGGAGTTTTTATTCCCCATGTGAACAAAATACAAAATAATACCTTAATGAATTGAGTAGCTTATTTAGAGATAGTTTTTGTATATTTTAACATGGGCATATAGGATGACATGACAACTCAATAAAAGGCTGTAAATCTCTGAGGTTTGATGTACATTTGCATGTCTGTTTTTAAAATATGAGTAAAATACTCAATTTAGAATTGAGGCTGAATACAGCATTAGAGACAGGCAAGGAAGAAGACTGCCGACACCCGAATGGTGTCTCCACTTTGTCGTTGAGCTGTCCCCATATTCTGGACTTCCCCAAGTCCAAGTTCTGCGGTTCTCCAGATCTTTTTCTTTTTAAGCCATAGATCATCTTTCAGGTTTGAGCTGACAATTTCTGCTGCAGAGCTCCATCTTCCCTTTCACACCACAGGGAAGGCTTATCAAAACCTTCTGACCACAACCTGAACATTACTTCTGGTGAATTACTTCACTGTGTCTATTTCCAGTCATGTTTTAGAGTCCCTCCTGCAATTATACTCCAGGCAGCTGACCTATTCTTTAATATAGCTCTGTGTTTATGGAAGAGCAGTAAGGTAGAGGTGAGATGATTTGTCTTTATTATGTTTTAAATTTGATGTTTTTATTTTTTCCAACTTGGCAACATAGCTAAGGGAATGCAGAACCAAATTGAGTGAGTCTAAAATTCCATATAAATGACCTTGGCCATTACATAGGAAGCACTTAAGAGGGCAAAATCCTGGACCTTTTTTAGGCTCTTAAATTCTTGTTCCCTCTTTCTCTTCCTTCCATTTAAAGAATTGCAAAACTAACTAACATCCTTACCAAATAGGGGTCAAATTGTCTAGGAAATACTATTAAAAACAATTTACTTACAAGAAGATAAAAACTAAATTACAATTATCGTTGTTGGGTGCATTTTTGCGTGCACTTTTGCTAATAACTGAGCAAATTTTATGTTTGGAAGTTCTTTAAAATAGAATAATGATAAGTGAAGAGCCACCATATTTACTTCCCTATAAAGAGATAGACACTTAGAAATGGAAAACAACATAATGATAAGCTGTCCTAAAGCTCCCTTTTTTTTTTTAAGCTGAAACAGTTCAAGTTAAATGATTTTCCGAAGGTCATCTCAGTGGTAGCTAGAAATGGTGCTAAAAAATCACCCAGCTTCTTGCATTATCACATCATGCAGAATACCATAATGCTTAAACATGTCAATATATTTAATGATAATTGAAAGAAATCAAACAAGTCTGATCACTTGGAGAAGATAGAAGGAGGCTTCATCCCTTTAGACATATGTCCCTTGTAGAAAACAAAACAAGTTCATAGCACAAGGGCAAATCTGAACAAGTTCATAGCACAAGGGCAAATCTGAATAAGTGAATGGTGATTCAAGTAGGGGCTGAAGAGTATTCATAGTCATGGAGTATAATGAGCAATACAACCTAATATTCTTTCTGCACTTCTCTAACACTTTGCTGTCAACACACATGCCTGCTTATGTTACATGAGATAGTGTGCATGTTTATCTTCTGTAATTACATGTATAAATGTTTGATAGCAGTATACATTTTTAAAAGGAATCTTGTCAATAATGTGTCAATCACAAAATAACTTTTCTTCTTTAAGGCACATTTAAGGCACATTTGCTGCTCACCAATCCATTCTAAAAGAAATAGATGACTGATTTTTCTCGTTGGAACATTGCAAAACCAGCACCTTTCTTCTGGTCATGAATTTCCCCTTTAAATGAACATTTTCAAGATCATAAGTATCCCACCATGACAGGAATGTTAAGAAATATTTATGGCCTTGTATAGTCAATGGGACTACCAGATGAGGGAAGAATATACCCACCTGAGACTGCATGAGGGGTAGGATTTTGAGAGTAGCCTGTGGCAAGATAGTTTGTCTCATAAACCGTGAGTCACTCAGATGGCCCAATATGTGAAAATCCTTAAAATAGAAATGGATTCAAGGAAAGGAAGGACATCCAACCCAAAACAGATAGAGGGGGACTGGATGTGCTGAAGGATAGCTGGGAACTCTGGATAGAATATAGTAGTCACTGTATGTTTTTTAATATGCAACTTGACAACTCCAGTTAGAGAAAACTATTCAATTTCTCTAAAGTGAATCCATAACTGAGCTCCTGTAGCATGTTGCCAATACCCACAACTTTCTACATCATTACGTGCCAGCTACTTCTGGACCTTCTGAAACTTAGCCATCTGTTTTTCTGGACCTCTGGAGGCTATGCTTAGCTAGGTTCTTACATCATCAACTAAACCTGAACTTGGGAACTTCCTATTTCATGCTATTTGTGAAACTCAAGGAGAGAGTACCATGAAAATGCATGTGTATATCACTTATAAAATTGTATTTGAGATTATTTTTTCCTAAATAGAAGATACTTACTTTCCTTAAAGAGGCCACAGTTTTCTCTCTTGGTATTTAGTTGTGGAATACTTATCAATTAGATATTATATTTCATATATTTTATTTCTTTAGTAACTCCACCAACAAATCCTTTAACTTCTGGATGCTTTTATTCAGCCTAATATCTGATTAGGTATGACCAGTCTCAATTGCAGTACATGTCTTTTTCTCTGTAATATTTTAAAATGAATTAAGTGACACAAGACATTATTTTAAAATAGATGTATAAAATACTTTTGTGACTAAAATTTGTCTACGTCATAATTTTATAACATAGCAGCCCTGTCAATTTCTATCTTTACTTTCTAGAAACAATGCTGAATGACCTAGAATTTGAACTATATAATCCTTTAGGAATGAATGTGACACTAAGATCTTGCAGAGAGAAAATATTAGACCTGGCTTTTGTGCTTTTCTAGATAATTTTTTCTAATCCAAGGAAATTTGAGAGGCAGCCAGGCATCCATCCCTGTATTATCTCATAATTAGAAAACAGCCAATCTTACAAGCATCATTATTTATAGTTTAATTTACATATTGCCCTCCTATTATTCTGTATGCTGGTTCATTTCATTTGTTGTATTAATGCTCTGCACCAAAAATTATGTTAGCATTCATTATGTGCTACAAAGTAATCTGCCGATTCACTCACATACTGCATAGATTTTATTAAATCAAGAAAGGGCAATAAAACTTAAGTGCCCAGTTACCTTCTCTCTGTTAAGATTCACAATTTACATAATTTCCCAAATGTTCCTGCAGACCTACTTGACCATTAAAGACGGTAAGGTGACTGGCATTGGAATCTCTCTCTTCATAATAGAGGCAAAATAGCCAACATGAGTTCAGAAAGTTCAGACATCTCAATTTATTAATGGTCTGTCTTTTCCTATTTTGATATCCTGCATATCATCACTGTTGTTATTGGAGGCTATTTATAACCCATTAATTGTTAATAAACTTATTATATTGTCATTCTGTTCACAATGCAATTACTAAAATCTGTTTAAAATATTCATCCCTCTGTTGTCTGATAGTTTCGATGTGCTTTTGATGGAAAACAAATACTACAACTGACAGAAATGGAAATATATTTTAAAATTTATATTTTTAAAATGTATACTTTAATCAGCCATCCTATTGTGAAAATTTATAAATAGCAGTAAATCAAAGATTGCCATTTTGTCTTTATTTTATAATTTCATTTAAAGTGAAAATTAGCCCTGGCTGGTGTGGCCCAGGGGACTGAGTGCCAGCCTTCCATCTCCAGTTCGATTCCCAGTCAGGGCACAAGCCTGAGTTGCGGGCCAGGTCCCCCATCGGGGGCATGTGAGAGGCAACCACACACTGTTTCTCTCCCTGTCTTTCTCCTTCCCTTCCCTTGTCTCTAAAAATAAATAAATAAAATCTTTTTTTAAAAATGACATAAGAATGAAAAGGAGTTCATTTTGAAGAAGAAGCATGAATTAACATGACCACACATCCTTGTTACCAATCAAATGCTTCCTAAGGAGGCAACAGTTGCTGTTTTGGACTTAAATCCTTCGATCATCATGTCAGAAAACTAATATATTAAGTTTACTTCCATGTCTGGTCCCTTGAAGATCTACAAAGTTTGTAAAATATGAAAGCATTGGTATTATAAAGCTACAGGATTCATTATTAAGCCAAAAATCCCAGAAATTATATGTGCAGATATGTTTTTAATCTCTGAAAAAGGGCTTGCATTTAATTTAAGTGACTTTGATTGCTTGTCTTTAATATTCATATGGAAAACCCTATGACATGAAAATGAATGGCTTATTATTGCTATCCCACCAGCCTTCACCTGTAATAATAAACATTCCTGAAAATATATTCATAATATTTCCTATCTCTCCCGATTGTGGACTCCAATTTATCATTTTCTAATTGGCAACCAAGCACTCTCCCATTTTGTTTCCATTAGTGATTGGTGTTTTTATCAGGGGTGTAATTGAGTCCAATTTATTGCCTCTGAAATGAATGTTACTTATAAAAGCAGCCCCTAAATGTTTCAAGTTATTTGTCTGTGTTTATTTTCTATCTCAATACTTTCATTTTATCTTACTGTGAGCCATGCATCTTTCAGCCAGTTGTATACCTGATTTAAGATTAATAACAAAAGCAATTCACTATCACAACGGAATTTAGAGTCAGTTCAGTGGTATGCTCTAAAAGGAACCCGATTCCTTTTAGCAACTTGGTGAGAGCAGTTGTGGCGAGAGTCTGTAGTAGGAGCTGTGGCAATTGGGTAAAGAGTAAACTAGATAGAGCTTAGGGAGTGGAGGTTCAAATTACAGATAACTTAAAAAATGTATTGAATTTATTGGGGTGATAAAAGCTAATGGAATTACATATATCTATCATTTAAAGGGACATTTCCATAGGGAAAATTGTTGAGATGGGGTCCAAAGATACTTCGATACCCACTCATTAGTATCCAATGGGATACCCACTCATTGCATTGTAACAGGACTATTCAAGTTTTAAAATTCTCTAACTTGTCTTACACAAAGTCTTACCCTTTTTGTACCTATTTCCTAGAGTTGGTTTGAAAGCATGTTGCTATCTGACACATTAATTGGTGATCTCTATGTAATAGCATGTTACTAGATTACTATTCCAGGTAACCTCATGATGGTGCACTGACAGAACTCCCCAGGAGGGTCAAATGAATGAATGTCTCTAACAAAGGGCATATGAGGTTAGCAAACGAATACTGAAGACAATGGCATACAGCACCCCCGGAAAGATGCAACCTAAGGGGTCTACATAACCATCAATAGCCACAATGAGGAAAACTGTGATAGAAATCTATGAACTGGAACAGAAGTTAGACCTTAAGGTCCCTTTATTTATTTCATTTTTATGCATGGAAATTTCCAAAGGGAACTTTTCTCAGATGACTAGTATAGCCTTGGTTCTCATAGTTATGACCTTAGCTGTTGACATTGGGAAAGAGAGAGGTTGATTTCCTTTGAGACTCTGCACCCTCTGTGCTGAGAGAATTCACATGACAATCCACGGGGACAGGCAGCCTCAGGAGACATATGAAGATCAAGAGCTGTCAGCTCCCAGCGGGGATTGCTTAGATCCTGGGTTACCAGTGTCTTCTCAGAAAAGCCTTTGTGATTCACCGTGGTGCTCCATCTTTAAACTGACAGGAGTTTTAAGACATTTTTCTAAATTGTTAAGTCTTAGGATTCCATGACCCTAATGTTGTGATATTTATAATTTGCATTCATTTGTGTGATAACATAGAATTTTATTGTCTTGCAAACTTGCTAAGATTTTTTTTTAAGGCTGAGCGATCCCTAAACTTCTACAATGTATAATATGGTAAAAGAGACACTAATTAATCTGCTACTGAGTCACCACATTATTTTAGGGGTAACATTTAACACTTTTGGTTCAGATCAGAAAATGATGGTAGTTGGACTCAGGATCTTTAAGACCTTGTTTTTGTTTTTGTTTTTTTTAAGAAGTAAAAGGGTGTATTGAAGAGTCATATAATAGGAGGTCTCTGAAGAGTCAAACAACTGGGTATTTGGAATCACCCAAGATTTGAATAAAACTCTTCTGTCTTTATATCTATATGCATAGAATCATAAAATGGTACTTCAAATGGTTATTTACATATTCACAATTCAGCTATTTCTGAAAATAGCACTGGGACTTCCTACAGAGAGAAAAGATTTACTCTTCCTCTCTGTTGGACAAAGAGAAAGGAAATCCAAGAAACCTCAAGCATTCACCTACAGTAACCAATTTGCAAAAGTGCTATTTGGAATCTGTCTCCTGCTGAGGCTCTAATGTCCAATTTCTGGGACAGAGGATTTACACATGAAGTATGATAATATTTGGCAAGGAAATTAACATAGTCATAGATGGAACAAATGCAGAGTATCTCAAATTAACTACAGAGCAATTATAATGACATTGTGAAGTGTGGAATAGTCCATTAAGCAATATTTGATCACCAGCTTCCTCTGTTCCTGGCTTTATTGTCAGGAACAAAGCTAAGTCTTAGTAGCATTTTGTGTAGTATTCAGGATTTTACAATGCTAACACACCAGGTCTGCCTGGGGTTCTGAAATGCATTTTAGAAGCGCGTGCGCACACACACGCCACTTGAAACTCCAGTGCATTTCTTTACTTGCAATTCACAAATTCTCTTATTTGGTAACTTGTAGACCTAGCTTTTGGTATTCAGGTAGAGTAAAAACATTTCTTAAATTCTTAAATTTTTTTTATTAATGTAAATACATCATTTCATATATGATAGTATCATATTTGTGTTTCATGTGTAAATATTTTTTTAGATCACAGAGCATTCTTATCAAGGAAGAAGATATTATTATGCTGTCAGATTCCCTGCTTCCAAATAGTTTATCTCAATCCTCCTGGAAGCTATCTTTATTTAGTTTAAAAATGCTCTAGACAAAACAAACTTACAACATTCCTCTAGGTGCAATTCCAGAATACAATGTTTCTTTTATTACAAGAAAATTTCTACACATATAATATAAATATTATCTATCAAGGTTACAATTGTTTTCTTTCATTATTTCTGTGTGGAGAAAATCAGTGCTCATATATGTACACAGCCACATATGCAATTAATGTAAGCTCGTGGAATACTCTGTACTGCTCATCACTGTGTCATTAACACCTAGAACAGTTTCTGGCACACAAGAGATACTCAATAAACTTATGATTTATATTACAGTAAATGCCTGTTTGGAAAAGGAGGTATACAGGCAGGTGCTGTCAATGAAGTCCCTATTTGCAAATCACGTGGTCATACAATGACCCCCTTAGCTACCAACCCTCTTACTCACCGTCAAAATTATCTAAGTGTGGGGAAAGCATAGTACAAAGCTAAAAATGTTCTTAGTCCCCTATTATTTTCCTAGAATTATAAGCAGCGTATCAATAGGCCATGAGAGGTGTGCAGTGCCAGAATTTATTATCCAAATAAAGCTTTATGTCTCGGCATTAGATTCCCATCTCATGGTTCTCCTCTCATCCAGCCACTTTATTTGCTGGAAGCAGAAATCAATGCTTAGAGTTTCACTGACTGACCCAAGTCAATGCCAGCTATCAGTGCCAGTAACTAGACTCAGTGATCTTGATACAAACATTCAGCTGTTTCGTGCTGACATGAAAAACTTCATCCCCCTTGACTTAATTACCTACTCAGTTCCACCAGCCAACCCCAGTACATGTGTTGTAAAGCATCCATGTGAATTAAATGGTTGTTTAACTGGACCATGATCGTTCCTGAAAGGTCAAAGTACTTAAAGTATACAGGCCTGTCTTAGATATAAGTAACCGGTCATCACTAAAGTTAAGAAAGACTGCTAGAACAGTAACATTTTTAAATAGAAAACATGAAGGAAAGTAAAATTGTCAGCGTCCTAATAGGTGGTACAGCCCGGTCTGAGATCCAGACGCCACACACACTCTGGCCTGCAAGCAGGCATAGGCAGGGGTCAAGCAGGGAGAGGGAGAGGATGGATCGGCACTGCCTCTAATTTGATACCTTCAGTGCCTCGGTAGCTGGATGATTTCCCCTCCTTGAATATCGGCCCATTAAACTTGTCTTTTACTACTCAGCAATAAACTTGAATGGCAGAAAATAAATAGTTAAAAGCTAGTCAAATGGAAGGCAGGGGGCCAACGTGCTCTCATCCTTCTGAAATAGGGAGGTGTAAATGGTAACCAGAGGCTAATTGGGAAAAAAGCATGAAATGCTTATTTTCTTTAGCAAGGAGAAAATAAGATCTTTACAATCATGTGAAAAAACATTTAAATTTAAATGAGCAATGGACTCTAGAATGATCTATCCCTACGCCTGGAATACAATAAAAAATTTAAGATGTATGTACCTATTATAAAAATTCAGATTATATGATTCAAAGCATAAATTGAGTAAGGAAAGCAGATGAAAACTCAGCGTGGACTCAGACAATAGTACAGTGAGGGTCTTGGCTGAATGATTGTTTTAAATTTCCCTTCATGCATGGTAGTTCCAATCAACAGCTGCATTGCTGATTACATAGCATGACTGAAAATAGTAAATCAGTTGCTGCCTGTCCAGTTCAACGGTGGCCATGCAGTTCAACAGTGGCCCTGCCATAAAAATCTGAATTAGAAGTAGCCTTCTCTTTTGTTTTATACAGGCTAATGGATGTAGGCAGGACTAGATCTGAGAAAAATGATGAATAATTAAATTTATTTTTTAGTTTGTCACAAATCTTTTTTTTTCTCCTAATGTGTCCCTTTGGATATTCAGCTCTCCCTGCTCATTGCCTAGACAAACGCAACAGGCGGTGGTTATCATAGAAGCCAGCTTTGCTCATTCAGTCTTCTTTTGTTCATTAACCCAATAAGCATGTCTTCCTACCTGAGTATCAGTTATTTAACATGAATAAGATACAGTTCTCACTTTTTCTCCATCTAATGGGCTTCAAACTCTTTCTCCAATAGGCCATAATGAGCATAGTGTTGAAAATGCCAAGAGAGTGCTATAAATAGAAATCACACAAGAGGGTCATCTAAGCAGCCTGACCACACTGAGAATGCTTCTTAGAGGAGATGCTATCTGAGTTGAAATGTTAAGGCCCCACGTTAGTTAAATAGAGAAAGATATAAAAGGAACTGCAGAAAAGAGAAAGCCATGAACAACTTGAAGAATTTCCAGTCAGTTGCTGGAGCACTGCAGGCCTTCAGAGGAGAGAAACAAGGGTAGCCAGGAAGCTGCAGTTACCAGGAGGCAGGATCATGTGGAGCCTTGGACTTGCAAGAATTTAGAGAAAAAGGTATTAGTGGAAGTTTTAAACAAGAGAGTGATTTATCATTTATACGTTAGAAAATACTCTTGAGAAGGCATAAAGAAATAAATTGAAGGGGCACAACCTGAATCCTATAATAAAAGAAACACAAGCATTGAAAGGAGAGGAACAAAATAGTGGTGATGGGAAAGCAGGCAGAGAAAAGGAGAAGACATTGAGATACCAGAGTCAATGGGATTCACTGACCGACTGGAGGTGGAAGACAGTGAAAGCAAGGTGTTTAAGCAAACTCTCAGGGTTTTGTTATTTTGTTGTGTTAATTCAGTGGGTAGGTTGTGGTGTCATTCACAATGAGGTGTTAAGTAGCAGAAACGTAAGCTTGTGGGGGCTGAGGAAGAGATGGAAAGAAGAATATTTTTGTATTGGACTCACACACTTGCAGTTATAATCACTGCTCTGAAATAGAGGGGTGGAAACCAGGCTCAAGGTTCTGGTTACAAAGCCATTAACGTATATGAAAGTATGTGGAGCATAATGAAGTTTCAAAGATGGGGGAAGCAGCATTATTCACAGTTGCCGAGATATGGAAGCAACCCAAGTGTCCATCAATAGACAAGCAAATAAAAAAGCTGTGGCACATATATACAATGGCATATCATTCAGCCATAACAGTATGAACTCTTATTGTTTCTAACAGCATGGATGGACCTAGAGGGTATAGTCGTCAGTGAAATAAGTCAGACAAAGGCAAATACCATATGATTTCACTTACATGTGGAATATAAAGAAAAAAATAAGCAAACAAAATTGACACAGACTCAGACACCAGCATTGCTTGTTGCCAGAGGGCAGAGGCACTAGGGAACTGAATGAAAGGTGTGACGGAAATATACACATCTGTCCAGAAAGTAGCCAGCCATGTACATGAAAAATAAAGACATTTATTGAACAAGATACAAGAAACATTGGACGTAGGATAATGATGCCTCAGTCCTCTTCAACGTAGGCACCTTGGGACCTGACACAGTTCGCCCAGACACCATCAGCCACCCAGTCATATTTTCCTGAATCTCATCAGTGGCCTGAAATCTCTTCCCTTTCAAAGGTAATTTTAGTTTGGAGAAAGCCACAAGTCCCAGGGCATCAAATCTGAGCTATATGGGGGGCTGAGTCACCTGGGTGATTTGATGTTTCACCACGAGTCTCTGTGTGAGATACGATGCCTGAGTGGGCACATTGTAGTGACAAAACTGCCAATCACCAGTTACCAATAGCTGCAGTCTTCTGAATCATCCCAGTAGCCTGCATAGAGGAATGTTCAAGCTTAACACAAAATTTGATGCAGATTCGTTTCTCTACTTGCTCAGTCATTTTCAATGCCACAGCCACACAGTGCACACGCTCACTCAAAGACGTCTGCCATCCCCACTGACTAGTACAGTAAAGTCATCATTGTTCACACATGCACATTCCAATCCACTCTCCTTTGATGCCAGGTTACAAGGATGTCGCACAAACCATCCATGTTATATTAGCAATGTTGGAACTTTTTCAGATGGACCTTGTAAATTGGTAGCTACAGAATAATCATGCAGGTATAAAGTACAGCATAGGAAATACAGTTAATAATGTTGCGATGGCTATGTATGGGGCCAGGTGGGTACTGGAAATATCAGGGGAACACTGTGTGAAGTGTATGATTCTCTGGTCCCTGTGCTGTACACCTGAGACCAGTACAAAGTAAAATTGAAAGTGAACTATGATTGAAAAATAAAATTTTAAAAAATACCAAAGAAGGGAGAAAAGGCATGGACACAGGAAACTGTGGAACATGAAAGAAAATGATAAAAAATAATCATAAAAAGGATAGAACAATTATGCAGACACCAAAGGCAAAAACAGCGTAGTTTTAAGAATGACAATGGTTCCTGCTACATATCAGATTGAATATGTAGCAGGGTCTATTTCCAACCTTTTCAAAACTTTACTAAACCAATAGTAAGGGTTTCATTTTAAAGGGATGCATCAGCAAGGATCAAGAAAAGAGAAAAGAAGACACAGAAGTTGGAAAGCTGGAAAGCAAACTCTAAACTAGCAGTAGATGAGAAAGAAACTGATATGTTGCCACTGTGTGTCTGAAACCTTCACTCTCCCCTACTGAGCTCCCAGAAATCCAATAGCCACATCAGAAGATTGAAGTCAGTCTGTCTGGGAGAAAACAAATAGCCTATGAGACTCTCACACAAATATACCAAGATCAAGACTCAATCTGATCCTAATCAAATCATATCGGGAAGCCCACAGTCGATGTTTTGCCCATGCACTCAGGGGTTTCTTATCAACTTTTCGTAGTATTTATTTAGCCTTTTAATGCCCTCCTAGATGAACTATTCTCTATACCAAAGAATGAAGTAGTCCAGCTCGTGAAAATGGACTTTAAAACTGTGAAGGCAAATTTCAAAGGGCTTAGATTTTCTCTCCTATTTTTGCCAGGAATGGGAGAATTTAAAAAAATCTAGATCCCTGAATTTCCCAAGAATTGACCTTCAAATATTGTAATGCATACAATAGCAGTTCATTTTCACAAAATATTAAATTGAATAAAAACAAAGAATTAAATGCACTCATTAAAAAACCCATAAGAACACATGCTTCCCAGACCCTTGGCTATTTATTAGACAAAAGTACTAAAATAAGTATGGATTTCTAAATAAATGAACATGAAAAATGCATTTCTCAAAATTACTTGAGAATGTGTTTTCTGGTATTATTTACTAACTTTATAATATTTAGTAACAGTGTTAATATTCAAGGTTTTTCCTTCCTCTCCTTGTGATTACTGTTCTCACTAGTGATAGGGAACAAAAGAGCAAAAAGGCATGAAATTGAAAACAAAGTTAATTTAAGACCTCATTCCTTTTCTGTCTCTTTCTAGATACTCCCTTTTTCTCTACTCTCTTAAAAGTGATAACTCATATAATCTTTATCAATTCTGTATTTTTCTAAAAAATATTTCATGTAGAGTTCAATTATGTTTGATTTCAAAATGAATTATTAGTATTTGAATATATACTCAAATAATGGAAAGTGATGGAAATAACCTGAAGTGGGAGTCAGAAGATCTGAGTTATATGATCTTGATTATTCTAATAAGAGATGTTTCCCACTTCTCTGAAACTTAATCTTTATACTGAAAGTCAGAGTATTGAACCAATAAATGGTCTGTGAGGATATAGTTCAGTAACTAATTTTTTTTAGTTAAAAGAAAAGGTGCTCTTTTTGTGTGTGTTTGGGACCTGACATTCAGTCATCTGTTGATACTTTAAGATTAAGAGTTATCACAACTTAATAGAACTTACTGCCAAGCCATGTCCTTCCCAAGCTCCATTTGAGATTAAATCTTTGGTGTAGAATATTCTATGAGTTTCCCTTTGCACTCCTTCAAATGCAAATAGCAGAGTCTCTAAAACTCTGTTAATAGTAAGTTGATAGATCATAAAGGAGAGGAAAAAACAGGATAAGCATATCTGGGCGGAGATGGACAAAGAGACTAAACTGGTGGCATTAGTGATAGGGACTGTTCTTTTTCTTTTTTAATATTTATTTATTTTTAGAGAGGGGACAGGAAGGAGAAAGAGTGGGAGAGAAACATCAATGTGCAGTTGCCTCTCATGTGTCCCCTACTGGGAACTGGCCTGCAACCCAGGCATGTGCCCTGACTGGGAATCGAACCAGCGACCCTCTGCTTCACAGGCCTGTGCTCAATCCACTGAGCTACACCAGCCAGGGCTGGGACTGTTCTTTTCTTTGTTCCTGAACCTATGTGTAATGGTAAAAAAATCATCCTGGTTCCTAAAGGTTCTTTCCATGAATCTCCTGTAACATGTTTCTAAATAACAGTGCAGATACATGAACTTAACGTATTGAAAAAGGGTGCAGAAGTGGCCTCAATGAAAGGTTTTACCTGCATGCCAGCATCTCCCTGTTTTCACATGGTCAAAAGTGTTTTTCATGGAGAAATAAAAACAACAATAATTACACAATACCCTGTACTAGTATGTTATAATACATAAAATATTATGCCCTTTCTGTATCCACTCTTTCATTCAAGCTTTCCTACTCTATGAAGTAGGTATATATTTTTTCATTTATATATTTATAGCATCACACACACACACACACACACACACACACACACACACACACAATCAGAGAGGGAAACTTGGGCTTAGGAAGAGTAAATTAACAAGCCCAAGGGAGAGAGCCATACTTTGAAACAAAAGGAAACACAAGACTATCCATTGTCACTTGCTTCAGAGGACAAGAATACTATGCTAAAACTACAGAGAGAAGAAAAAGTGTATATGGGGGAACAAGAAAGACTTAAGAGTAAAAGGAATTGCAGAAAAGAATTGGCAGACAATGCAGTGGGGTAAGCTGAGAGAAGAAAGGACCTAGAGGCTATCGTGCTAAGTGAAATAAATCAAACAGAGAAAGACAAACACATATGATTTCACTGACATGTAGGATCCAAAGACCAAAATGGAAGGGAGGTCAGGATAGAGGCAGATTCATGGATGCAGAGAACAGCCTGGCAGTCCTTGGGGGTTGGGGCTGGTGAAGGGGGTGAAGGAATTGGGAGGCGCAGGTTGGTGGTTGCAGAGTGGTCACTGGGATGTGGGCTGCAGCGTGGGGAGTATGGTCAATAGTGTCACGGTGGCTATGTTCGGGACCCAGCGGGTGCTTGGGATGTCAGGGGGAGCCTCTCTCTAAAGTACATGGTTGTCTGGCCTCTGTGCTGTGCATTTGAAGTTCATGTAGAATTGTGTTGAATGTGAACTGTAATTGAAAAATAAAATTTTGTTAAAAGAAAAAGAAAGTGATACAAAAGTGATATCTTTTTAATTTTTTAAAATTATTGTTTAAGTGCTGTTTTCTGCCTTTTTCCCCCACCCTTCCCCATCACTCCAGGCCTCCTCACCTCCCTCCCCTGTTTCCACCTCCCCTTGTTATTGTCCATATGTCCTTTATAACTGTTTCTGTAAACCCTTCATCCTTTTCCCCCATTATCCCCTCCCTTCTCCCTTCTGATCACCCTCAGCCTGTTCTCAATTTCAATGTCTTTGGCTATACTTTGCTTGCTTGTTTGTTTTGTTGGTTAGGTTCCTGTTAAAGGTGAGATCATATGGTATTTGTCTTTCACTGCCTGGCTTATTTCACTTAGCATAATGCTCTCCAGTTCCATCCATGTTGTCGCATAGGGTAGGAGCTCCTTCTTTCTTTCTACTGCATAGAATTCCATTGCATAAATGTACTATAGTTTTTTGATCCATTCATTTACTGATGGGCACTTAAGTTGCTTCCAGCACTTGACTATTGTAAATTGTGCTTCTATGAACATTGAGGTGCATAGGTTCTTTGTACTGGTGTTTCAGGATTCTTAGAATATAATCCTAGCAGTGGCATTGGTGGGTCAAAAGGCAGATCCATTTCTAGTTTTCTGAGGAAATTCCATACTGTTTTCCATAGTGACTGCTCCAGTCTGCAATCCCACCAGCAGTGCACTAGGGTTCCCTTTTCTCCACACTCTCTCCGACATTTGTTGTTTGTTGCTTTGTTTATGATGGCCATTCTGACCAGTGTGAAATGGTATCTCATTGTGATTATAATTTGTATCTCTCTGATGGCTAGCGATACCGAGCACAAAAGTGATATTTTTGGCCATGGCTCTTCATGGTGCTGGTGACAGTGACATGCTGACTATTCTGGTTGTGAATTTTTGTCCCTGCTTAGATTCAAACTATGGGAATGCACTGTGGGTGCACATTAAACCACATGCTTCACATACATCAGTTCAGCTCCAGAGGAATAGACTCCTGGATACACAGTGTAATTCCCAGGGTACCAGGCAGCCCCGAGGGAGCCTTCTCTCTACTCCTTGCGAACCCTCCCTCACATGGATCCTTCCTCCCAACTATGGACTGATGCGTAAAATCATTAGACCTATAGCTCAGTATTTTGATGCCTGAGAAAAATTCAAATACTTCAGTAAAGGAAAGGTTCTCTTTTCAATTGTTTTTGTAATTCATAACATAGCGTGATGCTATAGGAAGATTCTGTAACCAGCATCTTATGAAAGGGTGAAGTGCATTGTACATCAGGAAGTAAGACAGTGGTTTCACACTGTCAAGGCCAGGAAAATATGAGACATGTTCTTAGTCCTGCACAGACATACATAGAAATTATGCATTTAGCCAACTATTACTTCTGTTAAAATCTAATATCTTCAAGTCTAAGTGTTTCAACAGTGAAAAAGAAAACAAGGATACACCTATTGTAAAGATTCCCATTTCAGTTGCATACAAATATTAGTTGTGTTTATACAAAACAGTTTGGTTAAAACATGGTTCTCAACAAATCAGTAAGTATAAATATGAAAAAAGAAGAAAACCTCTTTTTCCATAGACTTCAATTAAATTATAATATTAAGAAGGCTGCAGCAGGAGTCCATTAAAGATTTAGCTACCTTCTGTGGTGAACATTAAGAAGATATTACTCAAACTCTATTTAAACTGTTAAAAGAAATTAAAATGTATAAGAAAGACCATTACATATCACGAGCTAATTTTCTAACGAAAGCTTAGCAGCTGATAGATTGTTTAAGCCTCTCTGAGGTTTTAGTTTCACATTCAATAATTCAGAGGTGAGAGCAGGGTTATGTTGATTCATAATTTTCTCCCATCCATCTCTCTGCGGAATGGAGCTGTGATGGTGAATCCGCCTTCATTTTCCATTCTGTATCTAAAGATATGCTCTCCAAGTTAAACCCAGCAATTACGAGCAAGAAAGTGACACTGTGTTCTCCCAGGGCCCACATGTCACTCACCGCTGCATTTTATGATTCCTATTTCAGTACTCTTTGCACTGTGCCGTATGGCCTCTTCTTGCTTCCAAACCATTGCCAAGGACAGAGAAAAATTGCCATTTTCTTTTATTAACTTAGAAAATGTGCCGACTCCTTTCTGAAGAGAAATTACTTTTAGGAATGCAAGGTTCCTTCCTTTTAATTTTACTTCGGAGGAAGAAGTGCTTTAAAAAGTTCCCAATATCTTCTTTCAGCATCTTCTTAAATATTCTTCCTGTTAGAGGAAGGAAAATGTTCTTTGTTTCTCTTTAATACTTTTCACCTTAACAAAATTACCAAGGTGTACCTAGAAGAAGAACAGATGAAAATTTAAGAACTGTAAAATAAAACCATGTAAAAAATGTAGGGAATGTTATTTAGAATGTTCCTACATTTTCTTAAACTGGATATCAACACTCCATATATGGAGGGGTCGACTTTTACAGTACCGCGATGAGTGACAAATGGGGGTGGCCCTGGATGTTCATTTCCTCTCCCCATTTCGCAGCTTAGCAGAGATTCTGTTGCCTGGACTAAGGGCATCTGTGGGACAAGACCATCGGATGATGTCCGTGTTCCTGATACACCAGGGTGCTTCTAGGGCCCTTGTATGTACTCTCTACCATAGTTCCGGGGCCCACATATCATTTGAAATAGGTCTTTAAAAAATGAAGAGCTACTTAGGAGCTCATGGGCTGACCGACACAGTTTGTGTGTGTGAAGGGAGGGGGCTTGCACACAGTCCGTCCTGCCGGGCAAGGCAAGCCCCCCTCCCTCCTCTCACCACCCCCCTTTGGCCACGATGCAGATAGGTCTCTTGTACCTGGCTGGCCTCAGCTGTAGAACAGTGAGTTGGGGATTCTGTTTGCTCCATTGGTTCTGTTTATGTTTTCTCTCAGTGGAAATGTGTTCATGACATATGTACCCTTGACCCTAGGTTATCTATAGACATAAAAAACACTTGGCTTAAACAAATTCAGTATGGATTTGTCGTGCATCTGGTTCTACTTTATTTGGAATAAATCAGTGCTCTGTTTAGTTCTGTTTTGGCATCATGAAATACAAAGTGTGTTTAATTAATCAGTAATTGTTGAAATATACATTATATATATATCTTCACATCATATACATGTATTTGATTTCTATAAAGAGTTTATAGTTTGAAAGTAGTTTCTCAGATAAAATGTCACAGCAGATAAGGAAATAGTAGTGGGATATTAAGTGCCAAAATGTGTTACTACTATAGTTGCAACAGAGTAAAGAGGGGTTAGGTGATGCATATTGGCTGGAACTGTTCTAGAAGAATTAATTTTAGCAGTGCCTTACAAACATGAACTAGATAATTATCTCCCATGATGAGGCAGTTATTGCAAGAATGGCCATTGTGGGATGTAGGTCATCACAGTCAGAACATAGACTATAACTCATTAATTAATAGCTTTAATAATAGCTTTGCAATCCACACAATAACAGTGATACACAATACACACTTGTTTCTGTTGATAAAAATTTAACCTCTAAAATGGAATGCTCAGTCTTTTGGAAGAAAGTTAAATCTCTAAGGAGTTAAGGACTTGCTGTGTGCCATAAAGCTATTAAGTGGTATATGAGGGGAGACCCCCCAAACAGACTTTATTTATTAAAAAGTATGCATTTATTCTACATGTTTAAACTTCAGTCACCTTCAAAGTACTCTCCATTTGATACAATACACCTATCAAGACATTTTTTCCACTGCTCAAAACAATTTTTGAACTCCTTGACTTTGATGCCTTTTAGTGCTTCTGCCATTTTTTTGTTTCATCTCTTCCACTTTGACAAAACATATTCATCCAGGGAACTGAAAAAAAGTCACTTGGGGCAAGACTGGGGAATAAGGAGGATGGGGCACAGATGTCATGCCAGTTTTTGTCAAAAGCTGCTGAACACTCCACAAGGCATGGGCAGGTATGCTCATAAGTCACCCATCCTGAAATGGGCAAACACTTTGAAAGACTCTTCAAAAAAAATTAACTGAAGCTGAACACAGCCTCTCACAACAGTTCGAGATGGTACATTGATACAGATGGGTTCCTAGAACACTCACCTAGCAGGGAAACCTGTACTACAAAGGGCCTGCCCTCCAGATGATAATTTCAGTTTTGTGGGGTCCCCCCTTGTATGGGGGAAAATCTGAAAATAAGGTTCACAAGATTTAAGGTAAAACTTCTATTTTGAATGTTTTTATCAATAAGTTTCTTTTTTGATCATGGCAGCAGAGCAGACATGTTACCCAACTTTACAGGGAACCGTTCCTATGGAATACAGCGAGTGGAGTGGACTTGGCTCTTGAGCTCTCTACTGATCAGTTTCCTGCTCAGAGTTTCCTCTTTTTTAAAATATTTTATTTATTTGTTTTTAGAGAGAGGGGAAGGGAAGGAGAAAGAGTGGGAGAGAAACATCAGTATGTGGTTGCCTCTCATGTGCCCCCCACTGGGGACCTGGCTTGCAACCCAGGCATGTGCCCTGACTGGGAATCGAACCATCAACCCTTTGCTTCACAGGCCACGCTCAATCCACTGAGCTACACCAGCCAGGGCCTGCTCAGAGTTTTCTTATGCACGGTGTCTCCATTAGTGATATCATAAGGAGGAATCCTCGTTTTTAAAGTGTTTGATGTTTTTGTAATGTTGTCTAATAATTATTAAGTAACAAGTATAATCCTAGGAAAGAAGAATTATAGAAAGTAGAATATCCTCAGTGAGGTAAACCTTAGGTGATTCTATTACTAAGAATTTTTATTAGTAGTATTTGTTTCATGTGTAAATTTGAACCAGATAACAAGGGCGAGGTTATTAGAAGAGAAAATGTATTTTCTAATACTCATTATTGAGGCAATTAGTCCCTAAATAGTTATCATCTAAGAAACCAGAATTGAAAGATTATCATGTGGAAGAAATAATAAATTCATTCCAAAAATAAGGTTAGGACTTAAACAAAAGGGCAAATTTACACATAAACCCATTTGGGGGTTCATGTGGTAGAGAATTCACCAATTAGTGCTTCCAGCAATGTAGGGGGCTGCCTAGCAAAGAAAAATAAGGGCTTTTTCAGTCAGTGCTCTAGATCATCACATGTCAAAGATGTTTTACAACAGGTATTCTAACTTAGGAGAAAAGCTGGAAAAAATGGGCACTAAGATTCCCCTTGATTCTATGATATTCAATTTTCAGTCAAATGCTACCAACAAGAAGTTAGATTGTAGCATCCTGGTTCATGATTGTCCCTAAGTCATGGCGTCTTTGCTCCATGTGTGGGTGTTAACAAAGATGCAGCCATTTCTTCATGAATTCTGTGCATATTCTACCTTAATACAGTTGAACACTGCAATAAATATTTATTGACCTATAATAAAGTAGAAGTTAATAGCATACATAGCACCTAGACTACTGCCTAGCAAATAAAAACACTCATTTGTTACTTTTTAGATGTGTGTGCAGAATCAAAAAACGTTTCTAATACTTTCATTTATCAGTCATAAGACCTTGAGAAAATTATGGAATATCTTTAACTATCCTTAGTTCCTCTCTAAAAAACTCTGCTGGTGTCCATTTTGTAGGTTGGTAAATCATGTAGTATAAATTGATAAGACAAACTATCTTGACTCTCAACTTGCAAACAATGATTTTGACTTACCTTTTGAAAAAAAGTACTCCTTAAAGTAAGATGATAGTTCTCAATGCTGCCCGCCTACTGGACACAACTATGGAAACTACTATGACTGAGCACACTCCTAAAAAATTTCTCATGTAATTGACCTCAGTTTCCAGAGATTTAAGAGTTCCCTAGAATATTCTAATGTGCAGTCATTGCTAAGAACCATGAGGGCAGGAATAGCACTTTTTAAAAATCACCTGCGTTATTTAGCATATTGATTGATTTCCTGGTGGGCTAAGTATAGAGTTACAGTTTAGAGTTAGAGGACAATGAGACTGAATTCTACAGGACTGTGCTACTCAAAGTGTGGTGCAAAGACCAGTTGTCTCCACGAGAAAGTTGTTAAAATGATAAATATTTAGATCAACCCCACATTCCTGAGTCAGAAATCTAGGGTTAGAGCCCCATCAACTATGTTGTGTTCAGCTGATTCCTATATATCTTTCATGTGCAAACCACTGCCATAGGAGATGAACATTATAGGATCCCCATGAAGCCTGTTGTAACCAACCATGTTTCAGGAATGTTCTCGTGTTAGCAGAGTTGCAAGTATTAAAGTAAACGCAAATCAGTGGGAGGTCATGAAGAACTTTTCCTCCTAATTAAGGTAAAGAATAGTTTGGTGAGAAGCATTAAATAGTGTTTCAAGCTGAATAAATGAATGATGGCTCAATTTTGACAAAAATAAAATAGATATTTTTAAACTTACTCAAAATTGGAAGGTATTAAACTTTAGGTGGGAGGTTTAATGAGTAAGTGCCCTTTGGTGACCTAGAACGAGATGCAATCAAGCCAAAAAGGTAAAAAAAGTATGAGATGAATCTCATAAACACAACTCAACAGTAAGGACTTTTTGAACTATCTTATAATATTTTAAAGACAAAAGAAAACCATTTGAATATATGGATGCATTTATTATTAAACTGAGCTAAGTGATACTGTGGGTAAATACTTAGAATAAAAAAGTGTTGCATATATCTTAAGATTGCTACAAATTGCATTCATACAAATACAAGACAGACAAATCCTGGAGAAGACCATGTCTTAATTGTCCTTCTTTTACCAGCACAAAATAAATATTGTGAAGTAATTGTCATCTTGAAAGGCACTGAGGGGTGATTCTCAAGGGAATATGACCTGGAACATGGAGAGGAAACATGGCATTCTGTATATGAGTAGTGAGGGTGCAGCTGCTTGATTCAGGGATGGGACATGCAGACGAGGTATCAGAGCAAGGGGGCGGTGGTTTAGTGGGCAGTTGAGGGGCC
>PVKM010015639.1:0-27686 GCA_004027735.1 Carollia perspicillata
CTCTCATGCACCTCCTCCTGGGAGGTGCCACAGGGCACCACAACCCAGGCATGTGCCCTGACTGGAAATCCAACTACAACCATTTGGTTCACAGGCCAGTACTCAATCTACTGAGCTACACCAGCCAGAGCTGAATTCATTACTTTTTATTAAAAACTAGTTCACACTTAAAAATTAATATAGCAACCACAATTATTAGTTGCTCAGAGGAAACCTCCCATAAGATGCTAAGATGGTGGAAAAGTAGATATGGGTGGATTACCTATGCAGGGTTATTGCACCTCCAGTTATTTATAGAATGGAAATTTTGAGGAGGGCTTCAACAGGAATGAGACTTAAATGGGTCATTTTCCTTGTGTGAAAGCATATTACTTAGGACAACTTTGTTATAAATACAAACATCTACTTTCATACACTCATGGCAATGTTGAATTATAATACCACATCTTCAGATCTAAAGTTTCACCTTCCTGATTTACATTCATGTCCCTAAAACATACTCCACAATCTGGAGAAGCAGGCCCTGAAGAGTACAGAATTTTCTTGCTATATTGACTTTTGATGGTTAATTTTATGAGTAAATTTGCCTAGGCCATGATACTCACTTATTGGTCAAATACCAGTCTAGATGTTGTCGTGAAAGTGGTATTTTTATGTTAACAACATTTAAATCAGCAGATTTTTTTTTTGAGTAAAGCAGATTAGCTTCCATGATGTGAGTGGGCCTTGTCCAACAAGTTGAAGAGGGAGTTCTGCTTCCAGACTGGGGTCAGACTCAAGCTGCAACATTAACTCTTCCCTAGGTCTCCAGCCTGCCACCTATCCTGCAGATTTTGGATGTGCAAGCCCAATTCCTCAAAATCTCTGTCTCTCTCCCCCTCCCCCCTCCACACACTCACTCACACATACATACACACACACACACACACACACACACACAATTAATAGATCCGTCGTCCTATTGGTTCTGCCTCTCTGAAGATCCTTACCAATACAAGACGCAGAGAGTGTTAGTGTTAGAAAGTACTTTACAGATCACCTAAATCAAATCCTGTCAATTCATAGTTGAGAAAACTGAAGACCTACAACAAAGGAGAATAAGCTAAGAACTTCCTACAATGATAATTTATTCTGAAGTTTTGAAAAGTACATGGGAATAGGTCACAAAGAGTCCCTATGCCTATGTAATTAGGAAAGGTGAGAGGTAAAGTGAAATTATCAAATTATCATTTAAACATATAGAATGTGTTGAAAAACATTCAGTTTCCCAGTTTCCCTAAACTACTTTATAATATAATTATATGGTTCCTGGAGGCTAGTTATAATTGAATTATAGGGTGTCTTGTTCACATTCTAGCTGGTGAAAAAAAAATTGCTCAGCTCTGCTTCGCGGTTCTCTAAACACCAGCTAGAATACTCATGAGGCAGCTTATAATTCAATTATAAGTCCCCTCTGGGAACCATATAATTATATATAAAAGACCTAAGCCATCATATGTTCTCCATTTATTTTTTGTTATGAAAGGATTTGTCTAAAGTCTGATATCAAATTTGAATAGGTCTGAGTCAATTTGCACCTCAAGATTTACCCAGATATTCAGATAATAAAACTGTATTAGCCTCGCTGAAAGACACTAGGAGTTGATCTGTTTACCCAAACAAAAAACCATAATATCCTTCTGTCTCTTTGGACATTGTGTGTCTGTGTGTGCACCCACTGCATACAAATCCACACCTGTGTGTTTAAATGAACTTGTAATGAAATAGTATTTTAAACTGCTGGTATAATTACCATGACTCAGACCTGAATAAAAGACTTTAGTGCACTGCATCGGTTAAGCTTCAGGAGAGTATATATTTTCCAGATATAAGTACAGGGACAATTGATATTGATTGTAATCCAGGGAAACTCTCTCTGCCTCTCTGACCCATTCATTTATTCAGTTAGCAGCCAGTCACTGAACACGGCTCTATGCCAGGTATTGTGTTTCCCTCACTACTCACAGTTCATTTGAGAATGTTCCTGAATGTGTGTGCACCTTCTTCTAGAACACAACTCATTATTGTTCTTTAACCAATGAATCCCAAAGTTTGCCATTTATTTAATTCCACAAGGATTTCATATACAGCTCACATGTAACATGTGCTTGGCTACAATACACAGGAAACAAAGGAGTAGCTATAACCCAAACCATACACTTGAATTTCAGAGTTTAGCTGAAGAGCTAGGGACAGCTTACAAGTAGAGGAAACCCAGAGGCTGGCAACAAGAAGCAATAAGAGGAATTAAATGTGTGGAAGAGGAGATGAGGCGTGTCAAAAACTAATTCTGTATATCCCGTGAGTTTGCCTACAAAATGTTCTGAGACTGCATCATAATGCCCCCAACAATTCAACCTTTTAGCATCTCGCCTCTGTTCTCAAGCAATACAGTCGAGATCTCAGGCTATGGAATCATAATGCTGGGCTTTCAGCTGTGAGATCTGGGAAAAAGTACTTAAACTCTCTATGCCTTCGTATGCCTATATGTGATGTGGAGATAATAATAGGCTCTTATCTCAAAGGGTTAGTGTAAAAATTAGAGTTAACACAGGAAAAGCACCTTGACTGTATTATAGATTGAATGTTTATCTCCTCGCAAATTTTATGTGTTGTAATCCTAACCCCCAATGTAATAATATTAGGAGGTGGGACTTATCAGAGTGATTAGGTCTTTGGGATGGAGCTCTCAAGCACGGATTGGTGCCCTTATAGAAGACACCCCATATAGCTCTCTTGCCCCTTCTGCTATGGGAGGACAAAGCAATAAGCAGGCTCTCGTCAGAACTGAAACCTGCTGGTATCTTGATCTTGGACATCCCAGCCTCCAGAACTGTGAGAAATATATTACTGTTGTTTATAAGTCACCCAGCTGTGGCACTTAGTTATAGCAACCTGAACAGTCTCAGACAGTATAATTCCTGACACATAATAAGAACTTAATTGCTATTAGCTCCCATAGTACTCCTGTTGTCATTGCCACCTTCATAACCTTCATCATCATTATCCTAGTAGTAGTGATGGGAGATGAAGGGGAAATATCCACAGGACTAAGATATGGCCACGAATTAGAACATTTTGACAAAGTCATATATACTTTTAAAGAATTTATTTATTTACATTTTTAGATACAGGGCAAGGGAGGGAGAAAGAGAGGGAGAGAAACATCAATGTGTGGTTGCCTCTCACATGCCCCCCACTCCCCGCACCACTGGGGATCTATCTGGCCTGCAACCCAGGCATGTGCCCTGACTGGGAATCTAACTGGCAACCCTTTGGTTACAGGCCAGCACTCAATCCACTGAGCCACACCAGCCAGGGCCAAAGTCATATAGTATTTAAAGTTGATATGAAAAGATAAAAACAATAGCATGTTACTAAAAATAGGGTCTAACTCGCTAAAACTAATACAATTTGTGAAAGACATGGAGGCAAAAAGTTCAGGCCAAAATATTTAAGCATAGAAGAACCATGGCTGGTGTGGCTCAGTGGATTGAGCACTGGTCTGCTAACCAAAGGGCCGCCAGTTCGATTCCCAGTCAGGGCACAGGCCTGGATTGGGGGCCAGATTCCCAGTAAGGGACACATGAGAGGCAACCACACATTGATGTTTCTCTCCCTCTCTTTCTCCTTCCCTTCCCCTCTCTGTATAAATTAATTAATTAATTAATTAATTAATTAATTAATTCAAGCATGGAGGTTTTTCATTAGGTATAGCTAGGGCAAGATTAAAAATGAGTGAATAAAAACACTGCTGGAGTTGGTGGTATAGTGATCCTACTTGTCAAACAAATCTTGGAATTAATAAGTAGATAACCCTTATTTTCCATCTGTCTTTTCTGTCAAAGAGATTTAATTTTTGACAAGAAAGAATAAGAGACTCATTAGTAAGAATAAACTAAAGTCCTAGATTCATGAGGAGGTAGTATTATAAAAACACTTAGGTTTCTTAGCCATCATACAAGATTTCTGAGAGTACAGAATTACCTCTGAATGAGGAAGCAGTGAGTACCAGTACTCAGCATAAGCATACTTGCAATATGCCTTGGCAGACTAATTCACTTTCCTTTTAAGCAGATTGACTAAATTGACAGGACAAGGAAATGGTTTGATGCAAGTGTTTCATATTCGTAAAGAAGTTTGCAATGTCTTTCATAATATACTATTACACAAGATTAAACAGTATATAAGATAAATGATGGTGCACTTAGGTTGGCACATAATTGAATGAACAACCACACCAAGGTTGTAGTTGGTTAATTTGTCTCTAGTGATCTCCTTCCCCTCATCTTATTTAACATTTTTATTCAGGCCATGGGTGAAGAAATAGTTTTTAAATGACATGGAACCAGTCTAAATAGGTAGCCTATTGAATGATATAATTGTGACACCCCAAATTCATGCCAAGATGTAAGTATGAGCCAAATACGACATGTTATAATTTCATAGACAGAAATATAAAATCTTGCATTTGTATTAAAAATATCTCTACTACATAAGTACATCATGGGAAAAATTGGTTTTAAATGAGCATGAGAGACTAAGAAATTTTAGTTGACTGCAAGCACAATGAATTGGCCGGATAATGTTGCTGATGTGCGCACAGGCTATGTGAATGGAAATGCAGGCTCTAGAAAGAAAAAGATGTTATTCTTGATCTAACTTGGGTATCCAAACTATACCTGAAGTGGTGTATTCAGTTAGGGGCTGCCCATCTTTAAAAGTCTGAATCACTATATTGTACATCTGAAACTCATGTAACCAATATAATATTGTATACCAGCAATACTTAAATTAAGAAAAAAGTCTTAAAGGCCACAGACCAAAGACAGACTGTTGAGAAGAGAGTGACTTAGAATAGCTGAATGGCATAAAGTTATGTCATAGCTGCATATGTATAATGGCTACTTGTGAAGAAAATTATGGAAAGGACTCAAACAACAGGAATAGATGACTTATGTATAAGGATTCTTCTAAATCTAAGTCTGTGCCTTAAACTGGACAAACTTGTAGGAAGCTAGATGCTAGGAGTGAGAGCTGGTAGGAAGCTGGGAACTAAAGACACAGGATTGCTACAGGATTAAGAGTATTCCACAGGTAAATTTTTGTCTGGGCCAGCTTTTCTCTGAAACCCAAGTAGTCCGGGACTACCTTCCATTGTTCCACCTACTTCTGGCTTCTAGCCCAGAGGCTCTCCCTCCAATAGGCCTGATACTGGGTCTAGCTACTTATGCTAATGAAGGGAGGTGGAGAAATAGTGGGGATTTTTTAAAATTCTTTAAAATTTATTTTTAGAGATAGCGGAACAGAAGGAGAAAGAGAAGGAGAGAAGCATCAACCAGTTGCCCCTCACACGCCCCGAACTGAGGACCTGGCCTACAACCCAGGCATGTGCCCTGACCGGGAATCGAACCAGCAACCTCTAGGTTTGTAGGATGATGCCCAATCCATTGAACCACACCAACCAGGGCAGCAATTTTTTTTTCAATGTGTGGTCGCCTCTCACACACACCCTATGGGGGACCTGGCCCACAACCCAGAGATATGCCCTGACTGGGAAATGAACTGGCGACCCTTTGGTTCACAGCCCATGCTCAATCCACTGAGCCACAGCAGCCAGGGTAGGGCAGCAATTTTTAATATCCCTCATTATTGCTCTCTTCAAGTTACAGCCCCAGAAAGAGTTGACTGCATAGGGAACATCTTCCAGTACTGCAAAGTCACTGAGCTGAGAGAATACAAAAGTTGTATAAGACATGCATTTGTACATTTTCTCTGGGTCTCAATTTTGTCATCCAAGAAAGGAGACAGTCATATTAGACTCTAAGGTAATTTTCAGATTGAAAATATATTATTATAATTCTATTGCTAATGAGTTACTTTTTAAAATAATATTGTATGGATTTCTTAAAGGCAATAACAAAGCATGAAAATAAACCATCATTTGATTTAGTGAATTAAACTAAATGAAACATTGCCCTGCAACATATTGAGTTCAGAGAATGTTAAGAAATTTTAAGTTCAGTGATTCATGCAAACCATTTATTTCTAATTCTAATTGCTTTAAATGTTCTCATGTTTAGTATTTGATTGGCTGGTTTAAACTTAGGTACATTTTTTTAAACATTAGTTCAATTTGGTAGAATTTTGCACGATCATTGTTTAAAGAGCTGCCTCCTACCACAGCAAATCCTACATCAAGCAAAAAAGGAACTTGTTCGATGCTTGAAAGAGATCCTATTTAACATTTTTATTAAAGCCCTACAAGACCACAGAAGAGGAGTGAGCCAAGGAACACCTGCTATGAATTTCCCCAAGCAGGGTTTCTTCAGGTTATAATGGCTCCTTTTTGTTTCACAGAATTATTTTCTGTTGTTAAAAAAAAAATTTTATTTACTTATTTTTTAGAGACAGGGCAAGGGAGGGAGAAAGAGAGGGAGAGAAACATCAATGTGTGGTTACCTCTCGCATGCCCCCTACTGGGGACCTGTCCTGAAATACAGTCATGTGCCCTGACTGGGAATTGAACCAGCGACCCTTTGGTTTGCAGGCCAGCACTCATCCACTGAGCCACACCAGCCAGGGCTAGAATGAATCCTTCTAGTTTTTGGTTCAACTCACATATCTGAGCCTAAATATGTCATTTACTTAAAGGGAAAAATATCTGGCATAAAGAAAAAGTAAAAGGCCCAAACATATAATATTTATAGCTGTAGGACTTCAGACAAAAATTCCTCATTTTCAGTGACTTTCAAACAGTTTTTCTCAGAAATAGAAATGGCAGCTCAGAAAATCGATGTTTACTTCTCACCATAATAGTATATTAGTTTGCAGATTCTTGTCTCAATGCCCCCAAAGAGAAGGTTAATTTTCCTTAGAATCCAAGTCAAGGGGTCTGAGGTTTAATCCAATGTCAACAAAAATCCAGTTACACGAGCAGCTTCTTCCCAAGCATTTTAGACCATTCATTCCCAAATAACATTGGTGTTCAAATAGATTTCAGTTTATGTAGGAGCCTTCTGGATAAGGACTGTTTTGCCAGAGACTCTAGGGGAAAGAATTTGCAATGCTATTTGTTGACAGGGAGAGGAAGATATATAATTTATCTAATAAAAGCTTTTCCAATTGCTCTCCTCTGTTTTCAAAAGTATTCATCTCTGCCCATTACTTCTTGGGTTCCAGTTGATCTATTGTATCACTCATCTGAGCATTCAGCAACTCAAGTTCAAGAGCATTTATTCTAAAACTATTGGTGAGGCAGGGAAATCCTGTTGTGAATGAACTGTGTAGCAGGTCACAGGTTTCTTAATGCTGATAAAGTCTGTAATGGCTTATTGAGATGGTTGTTTTTCTTTTATTTTTTGTTTCAGAAGCAGGTTTTTTTTGTTATGAAACTTTTACCAAAATAAGCTAATTTCAGGCTCCCATTCAACCCTTTACACTTTTTCTCCTCATCCTTCCTCTTTTGTTTTTCTGAGAGAATAGAAATTGACTTTAACATATTCTGTAATTTTCTATAAACTCCAGTGAAAAGCTGATTAAGAACTGACCTGAAATGCTTTGTAACGTATATGATTAAAGGAAGAGTAAGAACTAATATTCTAACGCCACATGTTCAAATGCACATAATTTTAAGTAAAACACTCTCTAATGTTCATTACTGAGCAAAGAAAGGCAAGCTAGTAATAAGCCAATGACTTGGAAATAATCACAACTGCTCTGCGATTCGGTGAGAATTAGGAGCTGTCCTGGGCTAAGCAATCTAGAATGAAGACAAGTGGTGGTGGCAGAGTGACACTGGTTAGGACTTTGGCCTAAGATCAATGGTGCTATCCATTGCTGGAATGCCTCCTTCCCCCCACCCCACCCCTAATTTTTCCTGTTTAGTATTGTGCTACATGATATTTTATGGTAAAGATCCAGAAAAACCTGAATTAACAGACTGGGGAATAGACAATAAGTATTAACTTTCTTCACCTGGAAAGACAAAGGCTGGGAAGAAAGGTATGTGATGGGAGTCTAACAAATGAAGTTCTGGATTAAATAAATCACACTTTAGAAGGAAAAATTGGGTGACATCACATGAAATTGATAAATGAAGTTTATGAGCAATGAATGAAATGAAGTACTACTATTTTATATGAGTATATCACTTATACATTAATTTTTAAAATACATTAAACTGAAAGGAATATATGAATAAGATATGGTATTTAACCTCAAGTGTTCACATCCTAGCTGGGCAAATACAGAAAACCTGAACATGTAAAAATGTTATGAATGACTTAAAAGAGGCATGGACTACAAATATAAGAACATATTAGGGAATAGTTTTCTGAGGGAAGGAGATGGTTGTAAAATGGAATGAGTAGGAAGATTTGACCAAAGAGAGGGCATTTGACCTGGGCCTTAAACAATTACTTGAAGGTTCACTCACCGGTCTCAGAAGGGAAAGGGGGCTATTGGACAAGAGGCAACGGCATGATGGACACAAAATAAATAACCTGTTAATGAAACAGAGAAAAGTCCGGGGAGGCTGGAGTATAGCTGGCATGGGTTAAAAAATGAGAGTTAAGGCCAAAGGTAGGCAGAGCCTTAAATGCCTGCTCTACCTTCTGGAGAACAAGTCTACTTGTACAGATTCAGAAGAGTAAAAATTAAATCCAACAGGAGGCCATGCTTAACTGTCTGGTAAATATCTAAGGGGCTATGGTCTGATGCATTCTGTATGAGTCACACCAGTAAATAGACATATTTAATCTCAGTATAAAGAAGAGCTAATGGGGCAGCCATGGGTGGAATAAGGTGCTTTAGAAGTTCTCCAAATATCCTCAGTCACCTAATGCTTTGGAAGATCTTCAAATATCACATAAATATGTTATGGAAGTATTGGACCACACAACCTTTCAAATCCCTTCCAAGTGGGATTCTACTCACTCCCCCACAAGACAGCTATTCAAATAGACAGAAGAGAGAGATATCTCCTGCTCTTTTTTTCTTTACCCCCAATACTTTAACTTCCTTTATCCATATTGCATAATATAACTTAAACTTATACAATGTTTTATGTCAATTATATCTCAATAAAGTTGGGTAAAAAACAGTAACTACAGTATGCTTTACCTGCCAGTTTCTGGTTCATCTCTTCTGAATACCATCATATGTGGTCAGCCCATGTTCCTAACCAAATCTGACACCAAAAACTAAGCATACTACTTACTCGCCAAAAAAGCAACTAGACCCCTATGTTACTAATTGGGATTTTATGTAAGTAAAACCTTAACTAACTGAAGCCAAACTAATGAAACATTTTATTTCACATTCTATACTCAACTTTTATGAGAAAAAGAAACATGGTGACCAAGCAAGCAGCTATCTTGAATTTACTGAAATAAAAACAAACTCATCTACCAAGAAATGACCTGGCCCAGTATAAATCATCCTATCTCCTACTTATCCTGTACAATAAGAACTGCTTTTAATATAATGAACATGAGACCCTGAAAAAAATTCCCAAGTACTAAAACTAAAACATAATTATGTTCACTAAACGGTATTTATAATGATAGTAAAATGGTCTGCAGTTTTATAAAATGTTTCAACTACAAAGGCAAATAAAAGTTAGCTGTGTTAATTCTTAAAAAGCTTCAATTAACATTCTCTTCCCTAAGCATCTGGTTAATCACGACTTTTCTATATTAAAGATCCACATCCTTCATTATTATGTGTGAAGGGAAAGAGAATATTTCATTTTTACCTATATATGTACCACTGATCTGGCACCTATGTGTTCAGTAAATATATGCTGGGTGAATTATTAATATACAAGTGTTAGTTATTATACTAGCCTACCTCGGTAGCCACATTCTCTCTTTTCATCCTCAAAAAGGTGCAAGCTCTCTGCAGTTGCATACTGCTGTCAGGCCATGCAATTAAGATATATAAATATAAATATGGTACATGTGACATTATTGTGCATTCATCATATTAGATTGTAAGATATTAAAACCAAAAGTGGTCTTAAAGGTCATCCAGTTTAACCATATAATTTTACACAGGTGGAAACTAAGGTGCAGAGAACTTAAGTGACTTGTTAAAGGTCATATAGCTTGTTAGCGACAGAGGCAGAACTAAAACATTGGTTTCTCCTTCTCAGTCCTGTGATTTTCCTTCTACAACAAATTGGTGCTATGGTTTTTAAAGTAAAGTAGGTAACAGATATACATTTTTGTGTGCTGAAACAAGAAGCTGCTTAGAAATGTCATTCCATTTTGACAATGGAATTTTCTGGCATAAAGAAGGCTGGTTTTCCTTGCTTATACTGTAAAGGTATCTTGTATGTTTATTTATTTTATATCCCTGCTACTCTAAAATCAATCTGATGATGTTTTAAGAGACAATAAAAGCCAGAGTAATATGGCACAGATTTATCTATCAGTGGCGGCAGTGCAGGAGTTGCCATCTCCTATTATTTGTCAGTAATTTATAAGACTACCCGTTGGTCACTAAGACATGAAGTGTGGCTTTGTGTTATTAAAGTAGTAACTTCTTACTTTATTGTTAATAAACTGTAATTCTTGGTAAATGAATTGCCCACACAGGGATTGTCATGAAGCAAAGTTTGGGGCAGTAGTATTCAAAGGTTTGAGGGACTGTAATAACTAAAAAATCTTTAGAAGTGTAGGTAAGAAATCACAAGGCAACACTGGTAAACCTTGCAGGCCAGATGGAACCTTCCATGCCACCTTGGTTTTATATTTCAAGTGGTTTTGAATGTTATGAATGTTATGTTATGTTATGTTATTGTATGTTCAGAATGTTATGTATGGTATTTTATGCTAAAAAGAGGTATTTTTGGTCAGTTGCCTTATGATCACACTGAAAGATTTTCTCTAGAAAGAAGCTTCAAAGACTGTAGTCTGGAATGACAAGCTTTAAGAAAAAAGTTCCTCATGGCAAGGGAACCTCAATAAGGACTCATTGAGCTGCTAGTACATAAAAAGTATCCAAATATTTCAGATCACATCTGTGCATCACACTGAGGCACAAAGCAGAGAGCAGGACAATTAGCATGCTGTATGCTGTATGTTCTGTGTACTCAATAACATGTGTGGACATGGGGGGAAATTTTAACAGAAAGAAACCTGACAACTTATGAAATTATTAAGAAAAACAAGAAAGACCAAAATAATCCCCATTTCTTCAGTTTGTGAACTGTGGTATCTATCCACAATCTTTGGGAAACAGGATACATTCATGAACAAGGGATTAAAAGCATCTAAAACTGAATGGATGATCAACTCAAAAATATCACATACTTACTTTGCTGTTATGGCCAATCATAAAGTGCACCTGAAAAAATAAAAATGCAATTTCAATTTACTTGATCTTTTATGTTTATAGTATCAGATATGATATAATAGTTTTTTAATTTACACATCAGAAAGGCCATTTGAGGAAAAATTGGATTTTATAACCCTAATACTTTTTGGGCACCTTTTTTCCATTTTTATAATTGTGATGAAAACTCGAAATAGGAGTTTCCTGCAATATTTTTCATTGCTATCTCTGTTGATTGTCAACACTGGTTTTTCCAAGTCATTGTGGGTAAGAAAATGAGCAGTCATTATTTTCAAAACAAAAGACAGTACGGACAGAGGGCAGGAGGCACTAATGGTTGCCAAGGTTACTGTCCAGCTTATCACTTCAAGGTCTACCTAGTGCATTTTTACTTCATTAATCAATAATCAAATACTTAATAAGTTCCTTCCAAGTGCACGAACACCATTCACCAGGCTCATCACTGCAGTGCTGAGTTGCAGCAGATTATTGCCACAACAGATCACTGAGATGCTTGACAAACCAGCTTATCATGTTTCATTCTCACCCTGTCAGGTGAAATTTGGTACAATTAGGATTGACATCAAAGGCATTTCTGAAAAGGTCATGATCTTATCACATCACTTAGGTTAAGCACTATAGGGTTTGCTTCAAGTTGCTTGGGAAATCTTTAAAATTCTAGACAACTTTGAGAAGAAACTCAGAGACTTCTCCCCCAGCAACCTCACTGAACTTGTTGGAAAGCTGGAGGACCTGATGTTGACAGGGCTGCTTACTTCAGTAACTCACAAGACTGGAAGGCAGCTTAAGTCGGGGCTTACATGATTCCTTGAGCAGTCAGAGAAAAGACAGTCAGTGGGATGATCACCCTTTTTCTTTGTTTTTTTCCCTGCATGTCTCCACAACACTATCTTTACATCACCTGCTCTCATACTAATCACTCAAGGCCTGGCTCCTCTGGCTGACCCTTCTAGCCTACTTGCTCAGACACAAAACTGATCTTATATAAGTTACTGCTTGGGCATCTGTCATACCACATCTTACCATGACACACCGCATCACGTCCTATCACCTAAGCTCTTCCTAACTCTAAATACTATGGGTCAGCACCACCCAGGTGATGTATTATCTCTTATCACCCGGAGCCTCTACCAGTCGAACCTCTGCATTTCTACCTACTCATCAATGTTATGTGTCAGCCATGCACTACCCAACCTTCTTCAGTCATGGGTCTATTTCCAACAGTTCCTTATCCACCAACATTCCCTAGCACAGACTCACTAACTCTAGTCAGCTCTGTAACAATGCTAACTACAACAGGACTATTTCTCATTCCAGGCCACTGCTCATACTATGTTCCTATTCTTCCTTCTTTCCTTCCCCATCATCTAGCCACACACTGCCCATTGCCTACCATTGAAGATCCCTTTCTTCAGAAGGCCTTCCCTAATTGCTTCAACAAGGATAGAAGCTACCATTTATTAAGCATGTATTACTTGACACTTTGAATCCATTCTGGTTTTACTGAGATTAATATACATGCTATAAAATACACCCATGTAGAATGTATAATTGAATGACTGTCTAGTTAAGTCAAGGAGTTGTACAACTATCAACACAAACCAATTTGAGAATATTTACATCACCCCCAAAACATTTGTTGTGTTCATCTGCAGTCACTTGCTGTTCCCACACCTAGCCACTGGTAAACATTAATCTGCCTTTCCAGAGCATCACATATGAATGGAATCATACACTATGTGGTCTTTTGCTTCTGTGTTCTTTAACTTAGCATAATGTTTTTGAGACTTATTTGTGTGTAGCATGTATCAGAACTTCATTGCTTTTTATAGCTGAATAATATTCCCTCATATGGATCTACTGCATTTTACTCATCCAGTAACCATTGTATAGACATTTGGGTTGTGTCAGATTTTTGACTATTAGGAAAACAACACTGTTAAGAACATTCAACCATGGTTTTTTGGACATGCATTTTTTACTATGTGTATATAAAATATGAATAGCATATGCACAGTGTATATATATGTATATATGTAAAATTGTTAGATCATATGGTGAATTTTTTCATATGGTAAATTTATGTTTAACTCTTTTGGATATACACGTGTTAGATATAGCTTTTTTTGATATATGTATATATGTGTGTATATATATGTATATATGCATACATATATATATATATAACTTTTTTGACATATATATGTTACAATTCACCAATTTAAAGAATATAACTTAATGGATTTTAGGATATTCAGAGTTTGCAACTATCACCACAATCAATTTCTGAACATTTCTCCCTACTCTGAAAAGAAGCCCCATATCCTTGTTGACAATTTTCACAGGATCTTTATAAGTTAGGTATTACATCCCAAGTTTTAGAGGTAAAGAAATAGAGGCTCAGCCAAGCCACACACCTGCTAAGTATCAGAGCCTGAATTTGAAGCTAATGTGTATGACTCCACAGCTTACAGTATTTTCCACATCACCAGGCTGTCACTAATCCTCAGAGTTCCTCTTTTCCAAGATCATTCCAGAATGCTGATTTGACTTCCTGTTTACATATCTCCTCAGGTACTCAGCAACTTCCTTACCTTTCTTATACCTCAAAAATGATACCTTGTCTCTACAATTAAACCATAAGCTTAGGAAGAACAGGAAGTGTGCACTATATCTTTTGACTTCTTCTCAGTCCCAAAAAGTGCCGTGAAAACGGCTCGATATTTTTTGATTAATGCAAGGTAATCCTTATTATTAACCTAAACCCCTGCTCTTATTAAAAGTCAATTTTCAGTCTTGTCCTTCAGTGTCAACAGAGTACCAGCAGCTGAAGCCCCATCATATTTTAGAGCCATGCTCCCCAGAACAATGTACCTTTAATTGGAGTTGTTCCAGTAACATGTGTAGTCACACCACGTAGTCTTTCAGATGGTGATGTTGTGCCTGAACTTGGATTTATTCTCTTGGTGTTAATGTAAATATGTTAGACCTTGTCTTCCCCAGTTGATGAAAAGCTTTTCATGTGCAAATGTCATGTCTTTTTGTTTTGGATCCCCGTGTTAAGCAACAGTGGTGAATAAACAGCATGTGTCTAATAAATACTTCTTCTGGAGTTTGAAAACCATCATCATAAAGGAGTCCCTCAAGATGATTTCCTTTTTCTCTGGAGGAGTGGAGTTTGGAATTCTTCCATGTGCTGAGCTCACTACTATTGTGCTGGGTGTCTTTAGGGAAATCACTGCCCAGCCTTGGCCCCCTGCTTTGCCATTGGCGGCATAGGCACTGTTTGAATGAGAAAAGTCTAACCAATGCTTTCCACTCCTGAACCATCTTTTCAATATGCTTACTAAAAGTTTTCAGTCATGTATTCAGTAGTTTCAATATTCAGCATTTTATCCCTTGATATAAACAATGTCCTTACTAAAAAATAAAAACTCTTACCACCTTCCTATACTCATTTTTATTAACCCGGGTCAGTTTTTACTTCTTTGTAGCAAATAAGTATGTATTACCTTTCCTCAACTTGAGATAATTTTTTCACCCTCTTTATACTTTAAAATTTCAAAATTATTTTCTCATGTCTAGAACTCTTCCCTTCGAAGGACAATCTGCTCTCCTGGATTCCCTTCTTAGGACACACCCTACACCAGGCTCCCTGCCTCACCAAGTTTGTGTCTGCATGTTCCTTTACTGCTAGTTCTTTTCTTTAGAAAAATGACAGAAATATGACTCATGAACATCAAACACTGTCATATTTCAAAAGAAATGAAACATTTCTCATTAACTAATAGAAAAACAAGTACAAAATTTGATAAGAAATAAAATAATTGGAAGGAACATGAAGTTTTTCATAATTTTCAACTAGGGAAATTATTTAAACATTGATTTTATTTTTAAACAGCATTTTACCTTATATATAGTCCTGAAAGTACCTAAACCAGCATGTTAATTTCAAAATGTTATTAGATAACATTTATACAGTTAATAATAGATCTTGTTGCCATGGAGCCTTAACTGAATTTTCTAGCTCCGGGAGTTGATTTTTTAGCAATTAAGCCCTTAGCTCTAATGTTTCATTAACAGATTTTTTATATGAATGTAATTATTTGGATGAGGATATTGAAAACATTTCCTAGTTTGCAAATGATACTCAAATTGGAAGAAAAGCAAATGATGAAGGAACTGTAATCAAAACCTTAAAGACACATATTATTCAGGTGGCTGAGTCAATATGAGGCAAAATATATTCTCATACTAATGACTCCTGGGAACAAGAAAGTACATTCATATATAGATCTTCCTATTCTCTGGTCTATCACCATCTTTACTATTTTTCTTTATTTAATCCACACCCAAGGACATGCTTATTGATTTTAGAGAGAGGGGTAAGGAGGGAGAGAGAGAGAGAGAGAAACATTGATGTGAGACAAACGTTGATTGGTTGCCTCTCATACACTCCCCAACTTGGGACCAAATCGGCAACCTAGGCATGTGCTCTGACCATGGATCAAACATGACCTTTCGGTTTATGAGGCAACACTCCAAGTGAGCCATACCAGTCAAGGCTCACCATCTCTATTTTTACCTTTGACCAACTCCCTTAGCTGACACATGCTCCATAAGAATAGTAATAAATAGAAGTGATCAGAGAAGAAAATTCCTTGAAATTACTGGCTCCAGGCAATGTGGAACTAGGAGATTTTTAGTGGTTTAATAATCTGCCAATGCCAAGAAGTAGTCCTGTTTGTGTCCAAGATGCTCATTATCATACATCTGGACTTAAACCAGCAGTATTGATCATTCTCTTTCTGTTCTGGACCATTGCTTCAGAGTAGTACTTAACTAATTAAAATGTGATAGTGAGCCCAAGTGTTCAAACAGATGGAGTAATACAATGTTTCCACATTTGGATTATTCCCACTGAATGAAAAAAAAATCAGAAATGTATTATCAGCCCTAACTGGTGTGGTTCAGCGGACTGAGTGCTGGCCTGTGAACCAAAGAGTCGCCAGTTCAATTCCCAGTCAGGGCACATGCCTGGGTTGCAGGCCAGCTCCCCGGGGTGGGGTGGGGGGCGGCACATGAGAGGCAACTACACATTGATGTGTCTCTCCCTCTGTTCCTCTCTTCCCTTCTGAAAATAAATAAAATCTTTACAAAAAGAAATGTATTATCATAAATTATATGAAAAGGAACACAAATCCTGGGACTTGATAACAAAGAATACACACTGTTGGGGAATTCAGAGGAAGTGATCAACTCAGGGGTTCTGGAGGCAAGAGCAACAACCTAGCAGGAAAATGGCAGAGGACACAGTCTTTTAGAAAGAAACTTTAGATACAGACTTAGAGGGTCTTTCTGTACAGACAAGAGTTCTAGATTCCAAGTTATCATGTGGTTAGTGAGAAGCAGAACTGTTATGTAAACCCAGTTCAGCTGTTTTATCTAAGATTTATGTTCCAGATATTTGACAGATCTGGGGGCACAGTGGACGAACAAAAAAGAAAAAAGGACTCATGGACCTGGACAACAGTATGGTGACTGCTAGCATGGAAGTGGAAGAGGATAAATGGTAATGGGAAAAGATAAAATCAATCAATCAATCAATTAATTAATTTTTTTTTAAAAAGGATGATGCAGTGAAGTGTTTGCAATTAGAGAGTAATCAGTTGGAATTCTAGTTTAGTGACCTGAAATTTGCTACTAAACCTCTATGAGTTTCAGTTTTCTAATTCATAGAATTGTTGTGAAGAGTAAGCAAAGACACAGTGTCTCACAGTAAAATAGGTACTTGATAAATAGGTTTATTACAATTAGTATTATTAGTGAGAAAATATGTGTTTCCATTTACCCCACCTCATTACCTACTGCTTATTGATTGGCAGTGTTTCCTTATTGCAGTTTCCAGTTTTATGTTTATAATGAACATCTTGGTAGTTGCATCTGCAACCCAAATCCATAGTGATGATGGCAAACATGCAGAAATAAGAAATGCATTGAAGCCCTGGCTGGTGTAGCTCAGTGGATTGAGTGCGGGCCTGTGAACCAGAGGATCGTGGTTCGATTCCCAGTCAGGGCACAGCCTGGGTTGCGGGCCAGTTCCCATCAGGGGACGCACGAGAGGCAACCATACATTGATATTTCTCTTCCTCTCTCCTTCCCTTCCCCTCTAAAGAGAAATAAATAAAAATCTTTAAAATAAAAAAAAATAAAAAGAAAGAAATGCATTGAAGGAAATAAATAAAAAATAAAGGATGCTGTCCCTATACCTAATATGTGTTTGTTATTTGGCTGGGGAGATAAAACATGAGCATTGACATGAAATGGTTTACCATGTAACTTCATTAATAAGATTAGTTAAAAATTACTTGAATACTTTGTTAAATGTTTACAATTTCACTGGTCATTGTTTTTTGCTGTTCTACATGTGTTAACTCATTACCCACAACCATTCTGTAAATTAAGGACTATTATTATTCCCATTTTACAGATGAAGACACTTGACAGCACAGGCAAGATTCAAATCTAAAGCCCAAGCTCTGAAACCCCTCACTATATTGCCTTTCACATCAATCAGCTACAGGAAAAGTAAACGAAGCGCAGTGGATGGAAAACGAAATGATCTTATGAAGAGATTAAGAAGTACAAATTGGTAGTTACAGAAAAATCATGAGGACGTAAAGTACAGTATAGGAAATATAATCAATAATACTGTAATAACTTTCTGTGGTGTCAGATGGGTTCTAGATTTATTATCGGGGTGATCACTGTGTTAAGCTATACAAATGTCTAATCACTGGGTTATACACCTGAGAGTAATATAATATTATACATCAATTGTAATTGAAAATTAAAAAATATTTTTAAAAAACCTAAATGATTTAAACAACCAAGAAAGACTGAATAATACACAAAGAAGTAAATATCTCTAAACTAATGGAACAAAACTCAATGTTTCATTCATTAAAAGGATGGAACATGTTGAAAAGGCCAACAAACCAGGAATACTTTCACCATCAATTTCTGTTTTACTTGCTGAAAAGCAAGATATCTGAGGATATTCAGTAGCATCTAAATATACTGTCTAATTCAATCTCCATTTATCAGAGGCCATTTTTGAGTAAGGACTATTTCTGCAATAAAAAATGCTGGTCATATTGGAACAATATATTTGAAAGCCACATTTTTTATCACAATAATCATAATGAAAATCTTTCTGTATATTACAAGTATCTCTGATCAACAATATGCAATTTATATTGAATGATTTCTCATCTTGCCCAAATTTCATTTCTAATGGTTGCTTATGTTCTGCCACAAACATTTCTCAGATAAACTTCTTTTAGTTGTGGGAACACTTTCTTGACTACATTATTTCTCCATTGTCCTATCTATTCAAACAGACTACAATAAAATCCCATTATGTGATTTTTCATGGGATTGAGTAAAGAAAACATCATAAAGAGGAAATAATAAAAGTAAGATATATTGTTCCATGGAGACTTTCCTCAGGAACTCTCTGTGTAGCAGACAGCTGTGCACTCACATCTGTTTCAGGGCAGCATGGAGGCGGTAAGGGATCATGCGCAGCATTCCTGTTTTTATAACCCCGTTCCCTGCCCTTAAATCATCTCTTTACACTGGCTGTAATGTAAGGATCCACTTGAGGCTGAGATGAGAAACAGGAGTAGTCATGGTTAGCATGCCTCACTTATTTGAGACTCAGGTCACTGGCTGCCCCAGCTCCTGCACTTCATTCATGTTTTCTGGTGTTCCCCAGCTCGGTTTCCTAGCAGTGCTACTCAAAGGTTGGTGCACAGACAGCAGCACCAGTATCAGCAGCACATGGGAGTGCGTTAGAAATGCAGACTCTCCAGCTATACCCCAGCCCTACTGTACCTGGATCTGCACTCTAACAAGATCCTCTGGTGACTCCCCTGCACATTCGTGTTTGAGAACCGCTGTTCTAGAGATAAGATGCCCACTCGAAGAAAAATTTTCATTTCTCTCTGAGAGAGCTGAGAGGGAACATAAGAAAAGGTCTTGCCCCATAAACAATGAAAAATGAAAGGGTGAAATTAAGGGAAAAATTAAAAAAGCACACATATTTACCAAGCATGGACAAACTTACTTGTGCTAACCCCATTGCTTTCCTCAGTTTTTTGGGAGGAAATATCAGCCAGAAGGAGATATAAACTAGCTAAGCTGTAGAAAATTCTCACTTTATTATCATTAGAATTAGTATTATTATTATAAGCTAACATTCATTGAACGTTTATTATGCATCAAGCATCTTGTTAGATACTTCCCACACATTGTCCCTTTAATCCTCACATCTACCATATGAGGTCCATGCTTTTCTTCCCTCCTTTACAGATGGGAAAACTAGGACTCTGGAAGACTACAATGTCTAAGTCACAGAGCTAAAAGTGGCAAACATAAAGCCATATCTGTCTGACTCGGGAACCTAGGCTCATAACCACTTACTGCCTACCTTTCTGATCTCTTCTCTACTTGTGACTCCTGGCTGACTTTTCTGGCACAATGTGAATGCACTTCCATTCCATATCTACTCTAGGTTAGAAAGACATTTTCTCAATAGGTGCAAAAAATTTTCCTCACAGCTTCATTCAGCTCTGCCTGCATATTCTTCAGAGATATCTAGCCTCACTCTTGTAGGTGTCCCTTGCTTTGGACCTCTCAGGCTTCCCCATCCCCCACACATATACTGAACATTCATTCTCTCTGTCTTCTGGCTTAATTTAATAATACTGATTTAGCAATGGTTAGGTTTGTTTTATTCTTTTTTTTTAATATTTTATTTATTTATTTTTAGAGAGAGGGGAAGGGAAGGAGAAAGAGTGGGAGAGAAACATCAGTGTGTGGTTACCTCTCATGTGTCCCCTATTGGGAACTGGCCTGCAACCCAGGCATGTGCCCTGACTGGGAATTGAACCAGCAACCCTCTGCTTCACAGGCCCACACTCAATCCACTGAGCTACACCAGCCAGGGCTGTTTTATTCTTTGTAAAGCTAAATGTTTTAATCTAGCTTTCTGGGAGACACCTTTGTCCTGATCCTCTTATCAGCCATGTAGCTTTTCATTGTAAGCTCTGTAGGGGCAGGATTCTATAGGGGCAGTAGCTTTATCCATCTGCCTCTCCACTACATCCCCACAGCTTAGAACAGTGCCTAGCATGACATAAGCACTCAGAAATACAGTACCCCCCTTACCTGCAGGATATACATTCCAAGAGCCCCAGTGGATCCCTAAAACTGCTGATTACAGAACCATACACACACACACACACACACACACACACACACACACACACACACACAGAGTTTTCCTATATATACATACCTATGATAATTTACAAAGTAGGCATAGATTAACAATAACATAAAATGGAACAATTATAACAATATGCTGTAATAAAAGTTACGTGAATGGCTTTAAGTAAAGTAAGGGTTACTTGAACACAAGCCCTGCCATAAAATTAGTTGATCTGATAACTGAGACATCTACTGCGTGACTAATAAGCAAGACACACATACAGCATGGATATGCTGGACAAATGGATGATTCATATCCTGTTTAGAGTGGGACAGGGTGACACAAGATTTCAACACATTTAAACATAATGACACACAATTTTTTTAGACATTTTATTTATTTATTTTATTTATTTATTTTTAAATGGGGCAAGGGAGGGAGAAAGAAAGGTAGAGAAACATCAGTGTGTAGCTGTCTCTTGCACACCCCCTACTGGGGACCTGGCCCGCAACCCAGGCACGTGCCCTGACTGGGAATCAAACCAGTGACCTTTTGGTTCACAGGCCAGTGCTTAATCCACTAACCACACTAGCCAGGTCATTACATACAATTTAAAACCTATGAATTGTTTTTTTTTCCTGGAATTTCCCATTTACTATTTTCAAACCACAGTTAACTATGGATGACTGAAACTGCAGAGAGTGAAACCATGGGAAGAGAAACCACAGATAAGGGGTTTTCTGTACTTGTTGACTGAACAAATAAAAGGTGGAGAGAACAATTTCTATGGAATGCTTATTGGTTAGACCTCTTCTCTATCCACACTCATTCACTAGATTATGGCAATTCCCACAGTTTAAAAACTATGTGTTCACTCCTCAATTTATAACTTCAATTCTGACCATGCCCTGAATTTCATACTCATGTATCCAACTGCTCACCACTTGCTAATCATCGCTTAGCTATAATATGAACATCTCAAATTTAATGTTCAAAATCTGTCCCTTGAATTCCCTCCCAAACCTTCTCCACCCTTATAACACCACCTCTATAAATAGCATCATTACTTACCCAGTTACTCAGACCAAAAACCTTGGCACCCTTCCCTCTTTCCTTCCAATCAATCAATCAACAAGTTATAATAGCAGGTTTACCTTCAAAATATCTTCTGAATCTAGTCACTGCTTACCACCTCTACCACTCCCATTTTTGTCCACATCATTATCAAAAGGCACCGGGATTATGGCAATAACCTCTTAACTGGTCTCACTGTTTCAATTCTTGCCTCTTTAAACTCTCTTTCTGCCCAGCAACCAGGGTGCTCTTTTGAGAACATCAATCAGATCACCTAACTCTTCCACCCAAAAGTTTCCAAAGGCTTTCCATCAAATTGAAAATAAAACTGATTTCCCAGCCATGACCTTCAAAGCCCCACACAAACTGCTCCTCTCACTAAGCTCCAACCTTCTTGGCTTGCTTTCACTTCTTCTCATACTCCAAGCTTAATACCATATACCTCAGGGCATATTCACTTACTAATCAATCTGTTCTAGTGCCACCCCCTCAGAGAGAAGGCCCCTGAGCATCATAGCTAAAGTAACACTCAAGCTGCACTACACCATTCTTTATCCCCTTGTCTTCGTATATTTTTTCTATAACATGTATCCCTATCTAACACATTATATGTATATTTGTTTATTTATTTATTGTTTGTCTTCCCACTGGAATGCAAGTTCCATGAAAGCAGGAATTTGGTAGATCTTGTTTACTGTTGTATCCTGGAGCTTAGAACTCTATCTTGCACGTGGTAAGCACACCAAAAATAGTGGTAGAGGTGGTTGGCTGAATGAATGGTAGTGGATACCACCTTTGCGTTTGAAATCTTCCTCGTTCTGTTCTCTTTTCAAGTCAAATGAATATGTACATTTTTCCTCTTTCATAAAGCCCAACATCTCTTAAGGTCTTTCCACAAAGATTTAATTTCCCATTGAACAAATGCACCTGCTTCTTGGTTTACTTACAAAGAATAAATAATTATCATACTGCAATCCCAGTAAAAGCTTAATCCTCCCTTCTAGTCCCATAGTTAGTCCTGAATGCCTGGGATCTAGGTTGTATTTTTCACCCTCATCAGTCAAGTCTGCTTAACTGTACATCTATTGCTCCTCTACTACTTCTAAGGTTGAACATGCCCCACCTGGGCTTTTGTAATATTGTCATGACTATGGAAAAATCTAGCAGTAGGAAACCCTCCTTACAGGATCACCTAAAATAAAGAAATGCATGCCCTGGCCTGTATGGCTCAGTTGGCTGGAGCGTTGTCCAATAACCGAAAAATTGCAGGTTTGACTCCCAGTTAGAGCACATGCCTAGGTTATGGGTTTGATCCCTGATCCAGACACAGACAATCTTCAGCTCAGGTGCATAGGGGAGCCAACCAATACATGCTTCTCTCTCCATTGATGTTTCTGTCTCTTTAAAATCAATGAAAAAATGTTCTTGGGTGAGGATAAAAATAAGTAAATAAAATGAAGAAGTGTGTCTGTGTGTATGTATGAGATCAAAAACATCATCAAAGCTTTCACAACCCACCCAAATCCTTGTATTTTAAAACATGCCAAAAACTGTGGTAACCATATACTTCTAGCTTTTCAGAACAACCCTAATTACACAGAATTTTATTTCCAATAACAGCAATTAATTAAAGGAGATATAATGTATGTATATCTTGTGAGATTGTCACCATGAATTCATTCACATATTAGGGGGAAGAATCTTTGATCAGACCATGTGTCCCTATTTAAGGCTCAGATAACAGGTCACTATGGTCATGGCCCTATTGGTCTGTCAGCCTAGATTCTGGATCCCCGCAGACTACTAGGGAGTAGTCTCTGCCTTGTCATCTCCTCACCAATTTTCACTAGGAGGGTGGGAATCAAGGAGGGTGTTCTCAGGTCCATCATTGAGACCATAGGAGTTTTCATTTTTTCCAATATGCTCCCAGCTGTTTTTAGTGAAGTGTGAAAACAAAATAGAGGACAGGAGGTTTGTAGTTGAAAATGTGGGGAGGTATCTTTTCATATAATTCCATCGCCCTCTGTCTCACCTGTCCCTTCTCTTTCCCCATACATATATCCTCTCTTCTCCAGACATACATGCACTAGATTCCTTCACATTACTCCCTGGCTACCAGGGGCTTTGATGTGTTATACCTCAGCCAGCCAGCTAGCCATCTATCTACTCAACAAATCTTGATTGAGTATTACAACCTGCTGGGAATGGTGCTAGGTGCTTGGGATGGAGAAGTGATGAAGCATGATCTTTAAGTGCCATTAAGGAGAATTTCCTGAGAGTTAATTCCTTCCTTTATATCTTAAGTACTTAGACTAACAGCTTAGCTGACATTTTGTCCAGGTAGCATCAACTGTTATTAGTAACAATAAAGTACTTTTTCGTAAAAACATCAGTATTTTCTTTACAAATAAATTGGCCTCCTGTAGCCCCTAACACATAATACTAATAACAATGGAGACCATGTTAATTGCCTACTATATCCCAGGCAATGAACTAAGTGTTTTATATACATTTTATCTCTTAAATCATAATAACTAAGGCTCAGAGAGATTAGGTAATTTGCTTAAAATCACTCAGTGGTAGTAGAGCTGGGGTCTATTTGACCCCAAATGCTGAATTTGTAATATGGTGGATTAAGTGTCTTTATCCAAAGCACAGCCATTTTGAATCGCAGTATTGTTTGAGAGACCTACATGGTACCTCCACCATCATATTAGGGAGATGGCAAAGGAACAACTGATATATGAGAGAACAACCAGGAGAAAGAGTCATGACCCAGTAGTAAAGAGAAGAGAGTTTTAGGAAAATGAATGGTCAAATGGTCAACCTTTTGATGTGCCTATTTGTAAAAAAAGCCAAGTTTGTTACCGCACAAACTCTTGGGGGTCTTTTCAGGGTTAGATCACCTAAGCAAGTTGTGAGTGTAATCTGATACCTATGAAAGAGCAAACAGCTGTCCTGACCCAGGCCAAATGATCCAACCAGAAAGCAGTGAACAGGAACTGTCAAGAATTTTGGAAATTCTGTTAAGTTTCTTTTTAATAGTTTAATCTGATCAGGCTCAAGGATGAAAAGTGCAGGCGGGAAAAAGGGTTACCTACTCAAATGATAACTGTAATGGTTTATGCAACATGGCTGTAAATGCCTGTACATTACTCCATCATAATAAATGTACCATAATTGTTTCCTGCGTTTCCATCTTGTTGGCATTTAGATTTCTTTCAGTCTTTCATCATTAGTAGTCATAATAAAATGATTGTCCTTACATATATTTGTACATATCCTGATAATTTTGTCTTGATTATTTTCTAGATACAAGATTCTTGGGTTAAAGCTTAATAGTTATTTAAAAGCTTAATAGTTTTTTAAGGATCTTTGTACATATTGCCATTAGCATTCCAGAATGATTAAACTAATTTATAGTCCTCTAGAAGTCTACAAGTGTGTGTGTCTCACAGCATCTTCACAAGATCTTATTTCTAATTTCTGTAAATGTGACAGACAACAATAAAAACTAAACCTTGCTTTCAATTTGTATTTGTATTTTCCAAATGTTTACTGTCCATTTACATTCTTTTTTATTTTCTATTCATATCTTTGCCATTTTCCTATAGGAGTGTTCATCCTTTTCTTACTGATTTCTAAGAGATATTTATATATTAAGACATTAAGCCTCTGTTTCATATGTATTTTCCATATATAATATATTTTAAATATGTATTTCCATGTTTGTAAATTGTCTTTTCATTCTGTTAATGGTGATTTTAAGAAAAAACATTGGTTGTTATAGATTTAAATTCATCATCCTTTTCCTGTGATCTTTTCTTTTCATAAAATCAGTTAAATAGTCGATTCTATTTGCTTCTATTTTTAAACTTTGTAAACCATTAACTTAAATGTTTCAAAAATTTCTCTAGGCATATGACGTGAAATGTAACTGTAATTTGATATATTATGGTAAATTCCCTCACCTTCCAAACAGCCAATTTTTCAACAGCTATCAAATAAGTCTTTCTTCACTGTTTATGATGATTTTTCTATCATAAAAAGTAATATTTTTTCAAGACCATCATCTACTTCATTTTATTCATCTCTTCATTCTTACAACCCTGCCATACTAGTAATTAGTATAACTGTGGTACATTTTAATATATCTTGTTGATGTATCAAAAATATTTTTAACTGTTAAAATCTGTTTATCCTTGCACTATGAACTTCAGAACCATTGTTGTCTTAAAAGTGAACAGAGCCCTGGCTGGTGTAGCTCAGTGGATTGAGTACAGGCCTGCAAACCAAAGGGTCACCGATCTGATTCTCAGTCAGGGCACATGCCTGGGTTGCAGGCCATGTCCCCAGTAGGGAGTGCATGAGAGGCAACCACACATTGATGTTTCTCACCCTCCCTTCATCTTTCCAAAGATAAATAAATAAAATATTCAAAAAAAGTTTTTTAAGTGAACAGAAATCTTGTTAAATTTGTATAGAGCTTATGAATTAATTTTGAATTTTCTAGACCTATCAACCTGTATATCAATTAAACTGGAAAAACATATACTTAAAATATTCAGATATCCTAGCCAAAAACATAGTATATCTTTCTATTAATTCAAATTTTACTTTGTTTCTCCAGAAAATTTGATAGATTAAAAAAATGTTTTTCTTGTTTTTTTGATCTTAGAATTGGAATATTTTTCTTTTTAAGTACTGCCTATAAACTCTCTTTTCATATTTATAATTTCTAGCTGGTTATTGCTGGTACATTAACAGAGAAATATAGCACAACCTATAGGGACTGCATTAATAGATCATTACAAAAAAGAAGAAGGAAGAATGCGGAGGAGGAAGAGAAGAAGGAGAAGAAGAAACACTGCCATTTAGGAAACATATTCCCTGTTGGAAGACGCCTGCTGTAGAATCAAAGAGTTATGACACTACACGCTCCCCATCAAACCCAGAAAATTTAAGGCCATGTTCTCATTCAACAGTCATCATTCTCAGATGAGAGAGAAACCATTTATCAAGACACAGGAAGAAAGAAAGTAGCTATCACACAAGTCAAAGCACTGGGAAAAACACAATGATTCTGATTAAATTTTCAAAAGAAATTTTCAGTCTGCAATTGTGTTTGGCAAGTTTAAACCCCAAATGAAATTTTAGAGATGTTATATGCCCCTGAAAAGCTGGTTTATAATGAAAATGCTGACATACCTTACAAGAGAAGACTGTAGTATCACGGGTACCTCTAATGTCACTTACATGTAAAGGACAATATCTGTATACATAGGCAGTGTATATAATCTAATAAGGTTTTATTCTTAAAATCATTCTAGTTATTATATTTAATGTCCATTGTCACCCATTAAGCTACTACTGGAACATAACTTTTCAATAAACAATAAATCATATTTTCAATATTTTATACAGAAAAGCATTCTCTTCTAGCTCATTCATTATAAATAATGCCTATGATATCTGGGCACAAACAGATAAGCTAGTGTGGGGGGGCTCCGCCCACAGAGCGCCCCCATCTGCCATGGATGAAAATAATGCTACCAAGACATAATCCACTTGGGAAGGAAAGGTGGTCAATCACTCAAAGGAGAAGGGCCACAAGTCCTTACCTCAATGGTATTTTTTAGGTTTGCAACACACAGGGAAACAGGTAAGGCTCATCAATCAATGTCAAGCAGTAAGGGTTAAACAATAGATAACAAAGAACTCTGAGGGCCTATTTTGAGTCAGGGTCAGATAGCTAAAGAGCCATAAAACTTTGAGGAACAAACTCACTTCTTGCTTGCACCCTTATTTAATTGAGAACATTCTAAACAAAAGCAGGTTTCACAGTATTTTACATATTCTTTCTTATGCCTGATTACCCCAGAAACTGCTCTAGGGAGCAGAGTGATGCACCCCCTCCCCATCAAGATTCAGGCTT